>CALZFC010000013.1:1530000-1547500 GCA_945643635.1 Allodiplogaster sudhausi
GTTGAGTTTTCGTCATACATAAAATAAGGCAAATTGTTATGGCATGCATAAAATACATAAATATATCATTCATGATGCCGTTAGATTAAATTTATTTTTACTTATGTTAAACATTTTTCATTACAAAAAAGTATTTGCAATAGATACATGCCATCGATATGTGTATGGAATGAGAAGAAGAAATTGATAAACTTGTAAAAAAAAAGAAGCTAAATGAAATATTATTTGTTCTTATTATGCAATTTATACTTTGTAAAAAAAAAATCCTTGTATTAATTTTTTAGTTATATTAGTTTTTGCTATAAAATTTGTTTTATATTAAAATTCAATTTTACAGGCTCGAAAAGTTTGCTCCTCCACCAAACGCGGCGCGCGTCAAGTTCGGCTGGGTCCAGGGCGTCTTCGTGCGCTGCCTCCTCAATATCTTCGGAGTCATGCTTTATCTGCGCATCTCATGGGTCGCCGGCCAAGCGGGCGTCGGTCAGTTGGAGGGGGGGGGGGGTATTAGAATGAAGGTAAAAGGGCTGGTCGGTTGGGAGTGGTAGATGGTGGTATAATAGCACCCCATAAATACAGGAATGAACGGATTGAGGGGTAAACTCGTTTTTTTTTTTAATATTTTATTTCTTCATATTACAAAGAATATTGAAACGAATATAAATTGAAGCCAACCATGTGGTTTTGCTTGGTCAGAAATGTAATTATTGTGCCTTGTGATTTCAAATACGCTTCCTTGGTCGACGAGGCTGCTTAATTTCTCAATTTAATTACTGCGTGAAGTGTGAAAATTGGTTCTGGCATTGTGCAGTGCTACACAGCACTTCGAAACAGTGGTGGTCCATTCATTTTTACTTTCTATATAAAGAAAATTCGAATGTTCCGCCCTTTTTTTCAAATTTCGAAAACTTTCCCGCAATACTCAAAGGATCCTCTTGGGTCTGTGAAGAGCTCAAGAGTGTGAAGAGGCTTAATTATCAACAAATGAATGGGAAAAAGCGCTGTGTGCTATAATGAATTAATTTTTTTAAATTAACTAATTATCTAATTAATTATTCCAGTGCTCGGTTAGTCGAATTTCCTCAAATCAAAATTTTTATGCATTCTACAGCGTTCTAATTAATTAACTAATTAGTGTTCTAATTAATTAACTAATTATCTAATTAATTATTCCAGTCCTCGGCTCTGGCATTGTGCTGCTCGCGTCGGTGGTGACCACGATAACTGCACTGTCCACGTGCGCGATCTGCACGAATGGAGATGTCAAAGGGGGCGGAGCCTACTTTCTGGTACGGATATATTCGTACTTTTTATTTCAATTTACAGATATATTCCTATTTAGTTGTTGCTTTTACTGGTTCTTATTATATTCTTATTTTTAGCAAAAGTTGTCAAAATATTTAAAAAAAAAAAAACGTATAGACGTGAGGAAAGTTGTGTCTCCTGTCTATGAAATGCTGCAATTTATGATGTTTTCGTCAGCGTTTAACTAACTCTCACTTTTGCCAAGACCGCTCTCAAAAATAGAGCTGCAAGACTAGGTACCCTCTAAAAAATTGCATAAAAACACTCAACATCGCCCACAATTTTTGGCACATTTTGAGTTAAAAA
This sequence comes from Allodiplogaster sudhausi, assembly GCA_945643635.1. Classification (NCBI taxonomy): domain Eukaryota; kingdom Metazoa; phylum Nematoda; class Chromadorea; order Rhabditida; family Diplogasteridae; genus Allodiplogaster; species Allodiplogaster sudhausi. The sequence continues at coordinate 1,531,609 of CALZFC010000013.1, forward strand.
GCCTTTTTTTATAATTGACCGTTCCGAAAGATTTAGAAGCGATAGAGCATCTAAACACTGGTGCTCGCCTTTGAATTTCCCATCTCCCTCTAGTGCGCGGAGGGAGGGGGCAGGGTCATGTTGCCCTCTTCACGTGCTTATAGGTTCCGCATTCATGTAAGAAAGGGCGCATGACCTTGAGAAAGGGCTTGTGATGAAAGAGGAGACCGATAGAAACGTTGAAACAAAAGCGTCCGGCCATCACATTTTGTATCGCTTAATGTTTGCTTTTCATCCGAAGGCTTTCGTTTCGATGCCTCTCTCTCTCACTCTCTCTATCTTTCTTTCTCTCTCTCTTTCTCTCTCTTTCTCGCTCTCTCTCTCTCTCTCTCTCTCTCTCCCTCTGCCTGTCTATCTCTCCCTACCCTCTCCACCCCTGCTTACTCTTGTCTTTGTCTCTGTCTCTCTCTTATCTCTCTCTCTCTCTTTCTCGTTGGCTCACTTTATCTCTCTCTCTCTCTCGCTCTCTCTCTCTCTCCTTGCTCTTTCTTTCTCTCTCTATCTATCATTCTCTAATTTGCCCAGCTATACCCACTATAGACTTGCTCTCCTCTTGTCATCCACATTCGGAAGGTCCATGGAAGACACAGAGAGTTCCTGCATCCTAAATATTTCCATATTTCGACAAACACAAAAAATATTAAACAGAGGGATCACGGGGTGAGGAAATAATGGTTATCCTTGACGAATTGAACAAAAAAAAGCTATTGGAACAAATATTTCACCGGCGTTTAATTATATGTTTAACAGTCAGAAGAGTGTGCTAGAAAGATTTCAGTTATATAATAAAATATATTTCTTATATAATTTGTTTTAAATATAATATATAAAAAAATTGAAATAATGTTGAATAAAGTTTAATTAATTAACTACTTTTAATTAATTAATTAATTACAGATTTCGCGATCACTTGGCCCTGAATTTGGCGGTTCCATCGGTCTGATCTTCTCGGTTGCGAATGCTGTAGGCGCTGCAATGTACATTGTCGGCTTCGCAGAAACGGTTGGTGTGGCTCTATCTCTCTCTCTCTCTCACACTCTCTCTCTCTCTCTCTCTCTCTCTCTCTCTCTCTCTCTTAGTCTCATTCTCTCCCTCTCTGTCTCTGTCTCTCTCTCTCTTAGTCTCATTCTCTCCCTCTCTGTCTCTGTCTCTCTCTCTTAGTCTCATTCTCTCCCTCTCTGTCTCTGTCTCTCTCTCTCTTAGTCTCATTCTCTCCCTCTCTGTCTCTGTCTCTCTCTCTCTCTCTTAGTCTCATTCTCTCCCTCTCTGTCTCTGTCTCGCTATCGCTCTCTCTATCTCTCTCCCTCTCTCTCTCTCTCTTTCTCTTTCTGTCTCTCTTTCGCTCTCTCTCGCTTATTCTTGCTCTCCCTATCTCTGTATCTCTTACAATTAGTCTCTTTCCCTCCCTCCCTGTTTCACTCTTTCTCTCTCTCCCTCTGTCTGTCTTTCTCCTCGATATCTCTCTTTTTCAGTGTTTCTCTGACAAAAAAAAACCAAAAATGTGCAATGGCCCAAAACACAAAAAAAAGTGAACCATAACCCAAAAATGAGCATTGATTCGTTGTACAAGCGATGGGATGATGCTTGAGGTTCGCGACCTGTTGCGAGAGGCCGGCCTTCAGATTATTGACGGAGATCTCAACGATGTCCGGATCGTCGGGCTGGGTATTTTGTCCACACTTTACTTTTTTTTTGGCTCTTAAATCTAATTAAAAATAGATTGAGAATTAATTTTTGATTACACTTATATATATATATATATATATATATATATAAATATATGTATATATATAAAAGAAAGTATGAATCTATACTTGTGAAGGCGTCCCAACAAATATATTCTATGGGACGACTTTTTTGCCATGAGACGCCTACAATCCGACGGGACGCATTTATTGTCCATGTCGTTATGACGCCTACACTAGAATAGAGCCGAAATATTTTGAAACCAGAACGAAATATTAAATATTAATAATACCCATCAAATCATAGTGACCTGCCGCGTATAATGAACCCTTGGAATATTTCCGTTCCTAATTTTCTATTTCTCCCCTTTATTTTAATCGTGTATTATTTAACAGTAAATTGCAAATAGTGACTAAATTGTATTTCCAATTAGTTAAAATTTCGAATAGTTTACGTCACATTAATGAATTTTTATGTAAATGAATGAGTGACATTTCCAATTAATTAAAAGTCTAATTAATTTTTTTGTCGTTAAATAATGGAAATGCAGTGACTTGCTGCGTCCTGATGGGAGTGGTCTTCATCGGAACGGCGTTCGAATCGCGTATGCAGATTGGACTCCTGGCCATTCTGACCCTGTCGCTCATCAACTACTTCATCGGCTCGTTCATGGCACCCGGAGAGGCGGAGCTGGCCAAGGGAGGGACGGGATATAGCTGTCAGGGATTCTAACTTTTTTTTTCTTTTTTAAAAGTAATTAATTAATTAATTTTTTTTAGTTATAAATATACTGAAAAATGCGAGAATAAGAATGAGACATATGAGAAATTTTAATTGTCAGAATTGCCCTGTATGCTCATTTTTTTTTAGCTTGAATTATTAAATTTTTGCCGAATTCATATTTTTAAAAATTTATTTGGATTACGAAATATTGAACGTAAATATTATTAATTTTTTATTCATTATTATTCATTTTTATTTTTACTCTATTGTTTGTTATTAGTGTTATTTTTCTCAACTAAAATTGAGCAAATTTTTTTGAGGGAACACTTTACGAGAGAACTTGCTGCCGGCGTGGCGGGGCGAAGACTTCTTCTCCGTGTTCTCCGTCTACTTCCCAGCAGCCACGGGCATCATGGCGGGCGCGAACATCTCGGGCGACCTGGCAGATCCGCAGGTTTGAAAGCCGCCGATTCTAGGATGCCAATTTTTGGGGGTTGAAGCTTTTCATAAGATACAAAAAAAAGGATTCTCGATATGATATATTTAGTCTGTTTTGCCTCCATTTAGTTGTTTTAGAGGTATAGAAGCACAGTATACTATGTCTGACACGCCCTGAACAGCAATGATGAGCCGTACTAATATTTATGATTCTCTCTTTAGAATGGAAACCTCGAACATAATTTAAAAAAAAAGATTAAATTAAATAATTAATTCTAGATTAATTAATTAACTATTTTTAGCGAGCCATTCCCCAAGGAACGCTTCTTGCCATTGCTGTGACGACTTGTATCTATCTGGTCACCGTGTGGATGACAGGTATTTTTTTAACTGGTATATTTATTCATTTCCAACACGGTGTATGCGCCGACCTTGTTCAGCACAGCCTTTATGCAAAATATTCAACCACTCTTCTCACGCATATGCGCTCATATTTTCTTAACCACGCCAGCGGTGGTTCTATTCTATGTCAATGCATTTTAAACTAATTGCTCAAGGTACTGCTAATGCGCTGGCTGCAAAAGCAATGGAACATGAAAAATAAAGGAATTAATAATAATTGATTGTGAGAAAATAATCGATAATTTTTTTTCATTTTCCATCTTTAAGAAAAAACGACGTGTAGCCGAATACTGAATGTTTACTTATTTATGTTTATTATTTTCCAAAGGCGCCACCTGCGTCCGCGACGCTGACGGAATCTTCCCTCCAATCTTCACTGCTGTCGGCGATTACGTCGCGCCCGAGTGCGCCGCGAACGGCACGTGCAGCTATGGTCTCATGAACTACTTCCAGGTTACTGTAGATTCAAGGTTACTGTATCTTCAAGTTTGCTGAAGCTTCAAGGTTACTGAAACTTCAAGGTTACTGTAGTTTAAGGTTACTGTAGCTTCTGGGTCACTATAGGTTGCCACTGTCGACTGCTTCGGAATACAGAGTGAGATAGAGTGATTGGGGCCTGGAGAGCAAGGTGGAGGAGAGTAAAATCAGAATTTGTACCTCATTGCCAGAAACTGGGTGCTATATGGCTCCCAGAAGGCTCATAGTCAAAATCGGTCTGTAAAATAGACAGAAAATATTAAGCCATTGTTGTATTCGTTGTTTCATTTTACGGTTTTATCCGTCGCTTCAGGTGATGGAAATGGAAAGTGCTTGGGGACCGCTGATTACTGCCGGCATCTTCGCTGCTACTCTCTCGTCCGCATTGGCTAGTCTGGTCTCAGCGCCGAAAGTCTTCCAGGTACGGTATGGCGGGAATTCAAATTGGAAATTTGCCGCAAATTTTCATTTCCTCGCGAAAAATACCGATTGAAGTTCAATTTTTGTAGCGAATTTTTTTTAGTATAAACAGAATAGAGGAGTCAATATCGTTTCTATGTCTGCTAAAATCGAAAAAAAAAACCTCACAACGGAGATAGCATTGTAGAACATGACGTTCGACTTGTGAAAATGGATGAACTAACTCTAAAAAACCACAACAAAAACGATAATGTAATAATAAAATATTGTGTACGGTTTATTCGTCATTTAGGCTGTCTGCAAGGATCGCCTCTTCCCGAAGATTGACATCTTTGCGAAGGGTTTTGGCAAGAATGAGGAGCCGAGAAGGGCCTACGGACTGGCCTTTGTGATTGCAATCGTCATGATTCTGATAGGTTTCTTGATTTTTTTACTGACTTGTTTTTTCACCATTAACATATTTTTTTAAGGATATAATATTTTTTAAATACCTCTCTTTTTTTATTATTATTTTATTGTTGTATGTTGGAAATATTTTAATTACAGTAAGAGGGATATTTAGAGTATAAATACCGATATTAAGTTATGAAATAAAATAATGGAAATAACATGTAATAAGATATTAAAAAAAAATTTCTAGGATAAAGAAAATAAATAAATATATATTCTAGGAGACTTGAACGCAATCGCGCCGATCATCTCCAACTTCTTCCTCGCCTCGTACGCTCTCATCAATTACGCGTGCTTTGATCAGTCATTCGCAGACTCGCCAGGTTTGGCTTCCGTCCCCATTTCTGTGCCAGCTTCCAGTATATTAGATAATATCAATTTTTTTCAATATGTGAATATTAGATATTAATAAACAGATCATATATCAATAAAAAAGATTTGGGAATATATTTTCCCTACTAAAAATTATATGATTTTGTATAAATATACTTTTTTTCAGATTTACGTCCAGGCTTCTAATATTTTATAAAATATTCTTTTAAATTAAAACATTTAATATTAATAAAAATATATGATTGTATATAAATATAAATGCTTTCTCGCAGGCTTCCGACCCGGCTTCAAATACTACAACATGTGGGTGTCGCTGGCGGGCGCTCTCCTCTGCATCGTGGTCATGTTCATCATTTCGTGGGCAACCGCGCTGATCACATTCTTCTTCTTCGCGATGCTCTTCCTCTACATTCTGCACAGGAAACCAGGTTTGAGAATTTTATTTTTAAATGTTTTTTTTTGGTTAATTGCCAACTAGCGTATTTTCTCTATTAGTGCCCCTCCCTCTATTAGAACCCCCCCCCCTCTAATAGTGCCCCCCTCTCGCAAGGGTATTGAAAAATTGTACCCTTCCCTCTAATAGAACCCCCCCCCCCCCTCCAATAGTGCCCCCCCCCTAATTGTCTAATAGAGGCGTTTCTGGAATCCATGCTTTGGTATGAGATGCTCTAACCAATGAACTGATTGCAAATTCATTCAAAATCTAAAGTAAAACTGATATTCCAATGATGATTCCGTTGAAGAAGAGCTATAATTCTTCGTTTTGAGAATAAATTGGTGTTATCAAACTTTTAGTCAATCACATTGTAAATAGTACCCCTCCCTCTAATAGAACCCCCCCCCCCCTCTAATAGTGTCCCCCTCTCGCAAGGGGATTGAAAAATAGTGCCCTCGGGGGCACTAATAGAGAAAATACGGTATTTCGTTTTCGTGGCTAAGAAAGAAGATGTATTTTTGAAAAAATTATAAATAAAAAATAAATTTATAATTTCGTTTTCATACCAAACTAGAAACCGAATTTAAAAAAAAACAACAAATTTTCAGATGTTAACTGGGGCTCATCGACACAAGCGCACAGCTACAAGAACGCAATTGCGAGCATGTTCAAGTTGTGGAACACGGAGGAGCACGTCAAGAATTATAGGTAGTCAAAGTTTTATTTCATTTTTTTTTCTTTTTTATATTAAATAATTTGTACTTGTAATGACTGGGGTTTTTTTTTATAAGATATGTGAATATGGAACACTTTTTCTTGAAAACCTAATGATAGAGAAAAGGAATGTTTCCTTCAATTTGGTCTAGTAGTTGTTCAAAATTAGATAATTCTTCTGAAAATTTGTGGATTAAAAAAGTTTTCAACAATTTTCCGGTGGTTTTACCAAACATTAAACATAGAAATGCGTTCCATCCCAAAATTCGGTGATGAGAATTGTCATCGTTGCCAGGGGTGGCCGGGGGCCGAAAATATCCGGCCCCGGCCCCCAGGGTAGACCCCGGCCCCGGCCCCGGCCCCCAAGGTCGGCCCCGAAGGAGGCCCCAACCGTAAAGCTAAAAAAATTTCTTAAAAAAATTTTCTCGTTGCAAAGCTTAAAATGGGGGCCCCAAAACCCTGAGGAAGGATGAGTGAGGGCGGGGAGGGGAGAAGAAAAGAAAGGGGAGAAAAAGACAGGTGAAGCAATAAAAGAAGAAGAACCACATCAGAATAATGAATAAGCAACGGAAACACAACTAATCAGATTGAAATAACATCATAGAGATGAACGCTAGATATGCACACACTTTTCGCTTATGGAGTCTGTAGTAAGCGCACTAAAACTCACTTTGACGCACCAAAATTGAAAGCAAATGCCGGGTGCACGGTTAAAAGGATTAGCTCTCGGCTGAATTTGTAATGATATTGGACGGTTTATATATCAAGAGAAAGAAGAGAAAGTGCGATTTCATGGCCAGGATTTGCTCTTTTGCAAAAGTTTGGAAAAAGTGGTGAAAATAAATTCAAGGGAAAATTATTTTTCTCCGAGTGCACAACCGAGTGCACAGCGTTAGGATAGTCACATTGCATGGATTCGGACTCAAATCTAACATTTTCTATGTAATTCAATTGGCATCGACCCGACAATTCACCACCAGGATTGGCACAAGCGTGGAAATGTATAGTTTTTGAAAGCAGTGGCCGAGAAGTCAATGTAAAAAGAGCGTATTTTTTTTCATTTTTCTGTTCCGATTAAATTCCAATGACGAATTAGATTAGGGCTGGTGGACTCAGCGTTCATATGCTGGCCTCATGGAAAGTTCATCTCTCTCACTCTATGTACATATGTCTAAATCTTTTTTAAAGACCGGCACAATGTTTACATGGGGAAACATTGTGCCGGTCTTAAGACGGTAGCACTTTATGTAACAAAAACACACACACGCACATAACATAACACACACACACACACAACAGAATAGAAGGGATAGGGTGCGAAGCGGCAGTGAGAGCGTGCACAGCGATGATCTGAAGAAGAAAAAATATATTTAGGCCTATGATCCCCCCTTGATATGCACACATTTTATTTTTTAACCCACCATACCCTGAATTTCGACTCCATTTTTGGTTTACCCCACATCGATTTTCAGAGGCACATGTTAACTTGGGTTTAATTATCGATTTTTCCCCCCAGGAAGGATGAGTGAAAATTTGTCCGGGCACTCGGCTTTTAAGCTATGCATCGTTGGCCTTTGGAAAAAAGTGAAGTATGAAAGAAAGAAATGGAAAGAAATTAGTAAAAATGATGGAATTAAACAATGTTTTTTTTATTAATTACGTAAAATAAAACAAAAAAAGTTCATTGAACTGTGAAACCCTTTCAAGGCCGCAACTTCTGGTCCTGTGCGGAAATCCAGCTGCGCGTCCTTCCCTCGTCGACTTTGTGTACAACATCACCAAGGGCTCATCGCTCATGATCTGCGGATATGTGGTGCCGGTGAGGGGCTGTTCTTCTTCTTACAATTAGCACTGAATCTACTTTATTATTTATTTATTGATTTATTTATTTACAGTTATAATGGCTTTCTTTTGAATGACTGCTACATTTTATGATTGATATATTAGCGATCCTTTTTTGTGATGCTTATTAATTCTGAATGCACTTTTGAGAAACAAAAAAAAATCGATTTCTGGACAGCTTCTCTATGAATTCGGTGTACTCTTACAGTACTCAACCAAAAACGGATTTACGATTCACTTAGCGCCATAATTTCGGTGTGCTTACAGTACTCTCCATCGGATCGAGTGTACGCCGTGTGTCGGAAACTGGATCGTCAGCTGAATGATTGGCTGAAGAAGCGCAAGGTCAAGTCCTTCTATTCGTCGGTGGCGAATCCGAGCCTGAGGGCGGGCGCGCAGGCTTTGCTGCAGGTTTGAAAAAAAGATTATATATATATTAAAAATTTATTTTATACTACTTTCCTCTAATCGAATTTATTAGATGAAAAAGATAGGATAGTGTGAAAAGTTTCCTTTTTCCCAATAATTTATCTTCCAAGTTTTTATATGTACTCTATTTGTTATTGCTGTTTATAAATAAAGTTCGTTTATTAAAATTTGTTCTCGCACCAAAATATTGATCTTCTTTTCGTTTTTCTAGTCGACTGGCCTGGGCCGCCTGAAGCCGAACATTGTCATTCTGGGCTTCAAGGCCAACTGGTGCGAAGGCTCGGGCGGGCCGGCCGGGCCAAGCAAGGAGAAGCTCGCCGAGATCAACGACTACTTTGGAGTTATACAGTAAGACTTGTGTGGCCATTAGGAAATTTCCGGTATAATTTTTCTAGTAATTCTTAGGTAAATACTCAAAAGATCAGTAAGACTACCTTGGATTTGTGCAACAAGGCTTGCGTGACCTTTTGGAAGGAAATTTATTGCGTAGTTTAACCAGTAATTCTAACCATTTGGTAGCTACTTGAAGGACTTTACAGTAAGACTTGCGTGGCCTTAGTGAAGTATATTGGATAGTTGTTAATAATTATTATATAAAATAAAAACAATTGGAAATGTCTTTTCTAGGGACTCGTTCGAGAATGGCATGGGAGTCGGAGTGCTGAGGAACTCGGCAGGCGGCTTGGACTTCTCGGAGGCCATGAAACGGTTCAATCTCAGAGATTCGGCCAGACTTCAACTTCCTATCGTTCCGAGGAATCTTGACGGGAGGTTTGTGTTTGAGATCTTATGTATTATATATGAATTTTTTTATGAGATATGGTTTCACTTCTTTTCCTCTTTACTTGAGTGCTAATGTTTTTGAAATATTGCTAATGTCACGGTGGACGATGCTTGATCAATCTTTCAATATTATAAAAATTATACTTGAGCAGAGTCACTACTTCCCATTCGGTGTTCTCTCTATCTCTCTTAATTTTAGCAACTCGTTCTTCTAAACAGCCTGAAGGAGCCGAGGGACGTCTATAATTTTTTTAATTAAGCGGTCGTTACATTATTTAAAAAAAATTAATTTATTAAATTATTTTAATTTTTTGCATTTTCCAGTGATTCCCGCCGTCCGTCGGATTATCCGCTAGCCGACAACAAGAAGAGCAGCGACGCAGAATTGAAACTGAATGGAGGAGGAGGCATCGGTGGAGGAGGAGGGGCAGAGAGCAGGCCAGAGGGAGAGAGCGCAGAGAAGAAGAGCAAGGAAGAGGGAGGGGGCGAAGAGGAGACGGATCGGCCGAGTGGTCAGTGGATATCAACTATTTCTCACTCTCTCTCTCTCTCTCTCTCTCTCTCTCTGTTGCGCGCTCTCTCTCTCTCTCTCTTTGGCGCTCTCTCGACTTTAATCTCTCCATCTCGCTGTATCTCTCTCTCCCGCATTAATTAGTCTTCTACCTCTCTCATTAAGTTTCCTCCTCCGCCAGAATCTCATAATCCAAACGAGTTTTTTTTCTTCATGCGTACAATGTGTTTTCGTAAAACAACGGGTATTTGAGAGACCTTAGAGTGTGTTTTTTTCACTATTGTCTTTACCCTCTTGCCCCCTTATTATTCATGTATTCTCTCTCTCCCGCTCTCTTTCTCCCTCTCTCTCTCCCTCCCTCTCTTTCTCTCCCTCCTTATCTTCCTCTCTTTCTCTCTCGCTCTCTCGATCTCTCAATCTCCCTCCCTCTGTCTCTCTCTCTTTTCTCATCTGAAATGGCCAAGTTAAAGCTGCTTCACGACGAGCGGCCTTTACATCATCGGCATCTATAAAATCGAGAGGAGGAGGAGGAGAATCTGCTGCTACTGCGGCCCTTCTACCTCCACGACCACCAGGAGGACCACATGGGGCTCATAACGGACCATCAAGGAGTCATAACGGACCACCTGGGGGTCTTCATGGACCACCTGGGGGTTTTCATGGACCACCTGGGGTCCATAATGGACCACTTGGGGGTCTTCATGGACCACCTGGCGGTCTACCTTCAAGGGGTAGTCTCACGTGGCCATCAGGAGGGGCTCACGACGGCGGCTCTTCTCCGTCTCCAATACCGCCACCGCTGCCCCAGCAACAGAAGCAGCAGCAACAGCTCCTCGCACATTCCGCTTCGGTCGAACGCTTCGCGACCCGCAACCGGGAATGCATTGAGGGTTCGCGATGCAAACATGGTCGATGTCGTGGTGGAGTGGAGTGGAGAGGAGTCTGTGGTGGTGTAGACTCTGTGGATGTCTCTGGTGGAAATAGAGAGCCTTCTCCTCTCTCTCTCTCTCTCTCTCTCTCGCTCTCTCTCTCTCTCTCTCTCTCTTTCTCTCTCTGTGTCTCTTTCCTTCTGTCTCGTTCTCTTTCTTTCTCCTCTCTAAATCTCTCTCTTTCTAGCTCTGTATCTCACTCCTATTTGTAGTCGTGGACCTGTGAATCACCCCTTGATGTACAGATCTTTCCTATACTTCTTTTTTTCTTCGTGTAGAAGTTTATGAGAACTGCTTGTCTCATTCTATGTCCTTTTCCCTCTCTCTCTATCTCTCTTTCTTTCTCTCTTTATCCCTCTCCTCTCTATCCATCTTAGCTGTATCGTTCTCTTTCTCTTTCAATCGCTCTTTAATTCTCTTTTATTCTTCCTTATTGCAATAGTAACTGTTCATCAATTTCTAGTAGCACATCATTTCTTCCTTCAGTGCACCGCTAGTTTCGATGTCAAATTAGTAGCCATATCGTAGATGAAAAAATGTTGTGGTGATATGAAGAATGAAGAGAGACACATGTTTGAAAATAATTTCTTCTTCCTCTTTCAGCTGCCAGCTCCTTTGCTGACAATTTCCCGTTCGACTTTGATCTTGAGGTTGTATTTTTTTCTTCTTTTTTATGGATTAGTGTTGTTGTTGTTTATTATTTTAATTGTTTGCAATTATTCCAAGAAGTTATATACATTCTGAACGTTTACGTACTTTTATCTTTTAAATCTTTATGAAAAATAGAGCGGCGGTGCAACAATCGAGGGACATTTACAAGAGTGTGCTTACATATTAAAGGCAGATAAGAAAACCGCATGTGGAAAAAAGTTTTGGAGATTTTTTTATTTGAATGTGCAGATTTACCAACTAATTAGTTTAAATTTAATTGTGAAATATATTTAAAAAAAAATTAAATGTATATAATATAAATAAATTGTAAAAAAAAAACATTTTTAATTATAGAGTGATGAAGCCGACGAGGAAGAAGAAGAAGAGGAAGACGATGAGGGAGAAGATGAGGAGGAGGAAGAAGAGGAGATGGAAGAGGAAGAAGAAAAGGATGCAACCGAGAAAGGGGGAGGCGGAGAGAAGGAAGAAAAGGAGGGAGGAGTAGGAGGAGAGAGGACGACGAAAGTGGTCATCGATGTGGAGAAGGGCGACGGAGAGGGCGGAGGAGGATTCGCGAGAGGAGGCGGAGGAACTGGCCAGCAAAGCATGCGCAGGATGTCACTGAGGAGGAGGAGGTAAGGAAGATTTGAATTTGGCGCCATTTTGGAGTTGGAAAAGAATCTTTTGAAGAAAATGTAGATTATGTCGATGAATAATAGGAGGTGCGGTTTTTGGAAAGGATTTCGGAATTAAGAAGCTAAAATTGAAAATTGGTATTTTGAAAATTTTGAGGAGATTTTTTTTTGGAAATAAAATGATGTTTATATTGAAAAATATACGTATCAAGTCCCTGAGTAAGTGCGAGATTCGAAGTTTTTTGGAGTTAAAAGAGCTTATTATTTACAACGCTAAACGACATTTTTTATTCATGTAAATTCTCACAATGACTTTATCAGTTTTGGCCTTTTGCTCTCTCGAAAAGACGTATCTTATCAAGAAGTTGATTAATACATAATTTATAGAAAAAAGAAGAAAAAAATATTATTTCGCTCAAATTGCTGAAGAATTTTTCGATTAGTCCATTAATTTCTTTTTTTTTTGAATTTATTCTTTTATGGTAAAGGCATTTTGAAAGAAGAATATTTCGAAATTACAAATTTCGGATATCCTTTTTTATCTCAAGAATTTCACAGGAAGCGCAGAGCACCGAGAGAGCGAACGGATGAGTATAAGTTCGTTTCTGCAAGTCTCTTTTTCTCTATCTGTGCGTGTATCTCTCTCTCTCTCTGTCTCTCTCTTATTCTCACACACTCTCTCTCTCTCTCTGTCTGTCTGTCTCTCTCTCTCTGTCTCTCTCTCCCTCGTGGACTCTGATAGATTACCGTTGTGGCTGTTCTCTCGGTTTCCTTTCTAGTTTCTTCACTCTCTCAACCTCTTTTTCTATTTCACTATTCCACCTCATTTCCTTTTATCTCCTCTCTCTCTCTCTCCTCTCTCTCTCTCCTCTCTCTCTCTCTATTTCTCTCTAATTCTCTATTACTCTTCTACTCTTCGCTATCGTTCTGTGAGAATGTGCAAGAATGTAAGGTGTGAAGTGTTTGAAAATAGAATATTTTAGTTTTTGCAAGATGCACGACGATATCTATTATTTCAGTTATATCACATTAATTAATTTATAAATGCAAGTGATTGCTTTTGTAATGTTGTGCATTTGGGCTTGTGGTAATTAATAGTAATTTAGCCTCTTGTAAAGCTAACATTTATCTTTCTTTTGACATTTTATACTGCTAATATTTTAATATTTATTTATTTATTTATATTTTGAGGAAAAAACTATTTTGTAAACAAGTTTTGTTATCACTCTGAAATATATTCAGATGCACACAGTTTTTGCGTTTCGATATAAGTCTATTTTAATAGATATTTTCACTCGTTGGTTCCTCGGGGGCTTTGAAAAAGACGAACGCATTGTGGCATGTTTTGCATGATTGATGGATGGAGATATATGAGATGGATCTCGGATAACGCATTTGGTATTCTACGTATTTGGCCTCAACGGATTTGCTTTAACAGTTTTTTTCCCTTACAGTAGTCGACGGCCAACGCACGAAGAGCGCGCTCTGCTCAACTCGATATCGCGCTTCCAGAAGAAGATAAAGAAGGTTGTTTTTTTTATAAAATAAAAATAAATAAATTTTCTTAATTGTAAGAAAAAATATAATGATTTTTTTATTTATTATAAATATATTTTTTTATCGACTATAAATTTTCTGATAATCTTACTGATGAACTTTTGTTCTTACTCATTCAATTAATTCAGGGCGTTATCGATGTTTGGTGGCTGTACGATGACGGCGGTCTCTCTCTGCTCATTCCGCATCTACTCACGATACCCAAGAGCTATCTCGAGGTTAGAGAGAGGGAGAGAGAGATTGAAGTGAGTGTGTGAGGGAGAGAAAGAACAGAGAGATAGAGAAAGAGAGAGAGAGAGAGAGAGATAGAGAAAGAGAGAGAGAGAGAGGGGGGGGGAGAGAGTAAGAGAGAGAGAGAAGAGAGAGAGAAAAAATTCTTTTGTGATAAATCATACCCTTTAGTAAAGAGGAGAAAAGGATGTTTTAAATATTGTCTAATTTCTTCCGAGTGCTTGTACAGAATAATTGGCTGTGAAGTTAGAATTGTTTTTAATTTAATTTGAAAATATTGTCGTGAAATTTAAAAAAAAAATGTTCTCAGGGCGCCAAGCTGCGCGTCTTCACGATCTCGACGTCCTCTCGCACGATGGAGCAAGAGCAGCGCGGAATGGCGGCGCTTCTCTCCAAGTTCCGCATCGACTTCTCCGACGTCTTTGTCCTCGCCGACGTTGGCAAGAAGCCGAAACAGAGGACGTAAGGGAGAATTTGAAAAAAAAAAGTATTGGCGGGAAAATAAAAAAATTTCATGAAGACGTTTAGAAAATATATGTGCATATAGGATAATTATGTTTAAAAAATGATGGTGTTTTTAAGAACGGACGCCTTCCACGAACTGATTGCGCCCTTCCGCGCACCCGAGAATGGAGGAGGCAGCGACGATGGAAATGAAGGAGACGACGGAAGAATCACCGAATCCGAGCTGTCGTCGCAGAAGGTTTATTTTTTATTTATTTAGTTCATTTTGATTTATTTTATATATTATTTTAATGCTACATACGTACTGCTTGTTTATTTTACGTTCCATTTATTTGCCTGAAATTCGTAAATTTGTTTCAAAGTTCATCAATGTCTTTTGATTTTCAAAGGTAGGCTACAGTTGTTAAATTGAAGATAAAGGTGGTTTTAAACGGTTGATTTCACATAAATATCTGTTGAAGCGAAACGGGCTTGCTGACATGAAATTGAACGTTTCTCGCTTCTAAAAAGTATTGAAATTATTACCAAAACTTATCGTAGCTAATTATTTGTTACTTTTTGGCAATGCTCATTGTTTTGCGAAAGAAGCACGAACTGAATTCAGGAGAAGACGAATCGTCAACTTCGCATTGGAGAGCTTCTGCAAGAGCATTCGTACGGCGCTGACCTCGTCGTGGTGTCAGTTCATTCATTCTCACCCTCGCTCTCTTTCTCTCTCTCTCTCACACACACACTCTCTCTCTCTCTATCTCTCTCTCACACTCTCTGTCTCTCTATCTCTCTCTAACTCTATCTCTGTGTCTCTCTTTCGGTATCACTCGCTGTCTCTATCCATCTATCCCCCTCTCTCTCTCTCCCACTCTAACTCTCTCTCTCCCACTCTAACTCTCTCTCTCTGTCTCTCTCTCTCTCTCTCTCTCTGTCTCTCTTTCTCTGTTTTTCCCCTTGTCGTGGTGTCAGTTCATTCATTTCCTCATTTTCCTACGAATTTATAGGGGTATATCACAAGATTTTGGCCCTGGTCCTTCACCTTTTTGAATTTCTTTATCGATAGAGAGAGAGTGCGAGAGAAAGAGAGATGGAGAGAGAGAAGAAAAATATTAGGGCCTTTGTGTTAACTGTTTATTAATAATAATAAAAAATAATAAATGTTGTTAAAAAATACTCATTATGCCTTCGTTGTAATTGTTTAATTAATAATAAAAAATTAATATGGTTTAAATTGCAGTAATATTACTTAAAATGCGCTCCTTCCAGGACGCTGCCAGTGCCGCGGAAAGGACTCGTCTCGTCGTGCCTCTACCTCGCGTGGCTCGACATGATGACACGTGGACTGCCGCCCACGCTGCTCATCCGAGGCAATCAGACCTCCGTCCTGACATTCTACTCGTAGACCAAAATCTGCCTGTAGATCAAAATGATCTACTTGTAGATCAAAAGGAGTCTCAGGGCCATCCATAGGCCCTATGAGCCAATGTTACATACATGAAAGGTACCCCAACACTTTCCCCTCTCTATACATCTCCTTCTGTTATCTCTATCACTCATCCTCTCCATTCCCACCAGATTCCTTGCAATTCTCTTTAGTTTTGAGCGCATTTTTTTTGATGATCCTTTTAATACCTACACAAAAAAGAAAAAGGCTTATTCGTTCTTTCCAAATTAAGATCCGGAGAGATTTTAGCTAATCGATAGTTTCGTCCTTCTCCTTCTCCACGAAATCCTCTAAATCCCACCACAT
>CALZFC010000013.1:1552500-1607500 GCA_945643635.1 Allodiplogaster sudhausi
TTTAATTTGCATATTTTATTTTCAGAGTCTTCTTCTTCTACGGCACACCAGACTTTAAGGCATCTGCAGCTGTTGATTGATTCTTCTAAGAAGACGAAAAGAAGAAGACTTATTCTGATCTTTTGCTCCATTTACGTACTTTCATCTGCATATTTTGTATCTTTGCTTAAGAATGTCAGCATGCAAATAAATTTGTGTGCTTACACTTTTGTAATTTTATTGCCTGTGACGACGAAGTAGATACCGACAGATAACATTGAAACGCGTGGACAACGGCGGCTCCGCCTTATAAAGCAGCAGATATCACCATCAGAATAAATATCATGGTGTTCCGCGTCAGAAGGCTCATCAATTTTTCACAGAAGAGGAAAAGAAAAACAAATGTGGATTCTGCTTGTATACGCTTCTTTCTTAACCGTACTCAAATGAATTCCCCTTCTGACTGGACACAATAGATCCTTATCTCCGATAACCGCTCCTTCGATCTTCTTCCATATCTTAGCTCTTATTTTTTTACTGTTTAGATATGATCTTTGTAAAGTGTGTCCCAGAAAAACAAGATAATGCATGAAAGATCTCTTTCTCGCTCGCTTTCTCTCTTCACTCTCTATCTGTCTCTCTTTCCGTATCTCTCACTATCTCTATCGATCTCTTTCCCTCTCTATCTCTCTCTTTCTCTGTCTATCCCTCCGTCTCGCTCTCCTTGTTTCTCAGCATTTCTCCCAAGCCCTCGGATGTTTTCAAGATGTTCGCAGATAATACACTCTCTTTCTCGCTACGACTACGGTTGTATTTATTTTCTCCTTTAGCCATCGCCAAATCTTGACTATGACTTTTCGGCCAACGGAACAATTTCATTAAAACTTTTTAAAAGTATTTGATCAGACATCTCTTCTTATCAGCTTACCATCCCGTTTCGATCTCGCTGTTATCGTGACAGAACCGGTTTGTCTTCCACATTTGTTAGCCTATCTCCTTTACAGAACATCAAGATGCTGATCCTACTTGTTTTTTTTTTATTGCCGAGTAAGCATATTTGTGCTAATGATTGAAAAGCACTAGGGGGTTGCTCATTTTATTTCAATCGCATTACGCTAAACCGCCGTTTCTCTGCAGTTAAATCAGTTTCGATTTCTTTTTTCCCAATGGATTTTTTTCTTTTTAAAAAAAAAAACAAGAAGAGACAGAGATGAATAAAAAAAATCAGCGAACTCTTGATACGCTTATTGATAGTGTTGAAGAAAAGGTGTTTCCGCAGCTAATTCGGTATGGTTACGCGGGCCTTCCGCACCCCACGCGCGCTCAAACTCTGCCGCATTGCACTATCGTTCATCTCTCCTGTCTCTGCTCTTACTATATCCTCTCTTCAACTATCTCCCTCTCTCACTTTCTCTTATTCTCTTTTTCTCTCTCCCTCTCTCTCTCTCTCTCTCTCTCTCTCGCTTTCCTGCCCTCCACACATGTGGCCGGTGAGAGCTACTCATGATTTGTGTATCTAAAAAAATGATAAATAAAAAAGAATGCTCTGCTATGAACTGGGGGATTTTATAACCCTACGAGAATTTTGCCTTCCACCGTAACCAGGATTGTATAGTAAATCGACATTTCCTAATCCATTCTCGAGTCTTGCCACTTTTTTTGCTTCCGACGTAATATTTTTTGAAAAGAAAAGAATCCATTTCGAAATGAAGAAGAATCAAAGTGATTCAATTGACGACACGGCGCTTTAGAGTAAGGAGACGGCAATGAAAAGAGCAATCAAAGTCTGACCACTAATAGCTGGTCGATTAATCGCTTACAGATAAATAAAAGATTGTTGAAAACTAAAAAAAGAGCATTTACTACGCAGTCTCTCACTCTCTCTCTCTGTGAGAAAGAGAGAGAGAGAGAGAGAGAGAGAGAGAGAGAGAGAGAAGAGAGAGAGATGGGGAGAGAAAGAAAGAGAGAAAGAGAGAGAGAGAGAAAGAGAGAGAGAGAGAAAGAGAGAGAGAGAAAGAGAGAGAGAGAGAAAGAGAGAGAGAAAGAGAGAGAAAGATAGAGAGAAATAAAGAGAGAGAGAGAAAGAGAGAGAGAGAGATAGAGAGTAAGATTGAAAGAGAAAGAGAGAAAGAGAGCGAGAGACTGACAATGAGAGAAAGCGCGAAAGATAAAAAGAGTACGAGAAAGAGAGAGATAGAGAGAGAGAAAGAGAGGGAGTGACAGAGACATTCCTTGCTGGCACTGCACGGGGTCATGTCGCTTCCGCATTACTCCGAAGGCTTCTTCTCACAACATCTCTTTCTTCTTTTCTTTCTCTCTCTCTCTCTCTCTCTGCCACCTTTTCTCAATCTCTTCCTCTGTTTCTCCATCTCCTTTAGCCATCGCCAAGACTATGACTTTGGTAAGCTGATATGAAGAGATGTCTGATCAAAACAATTTCAAACGGAACAATTTCATTAAAAAAGCTTTTGATCAGACATCTCTTCATATCAGCTTACCAACGTGTTTCGATCTCGCAGTTTTCCTGACAAAACCCGTTTGTCTTCCACATTTCTCAGCCTACCCTTTACAGATATTAAAATGCTGATCCTATTTGTTTTTTTACTGCCAAGTTAGCGTGTGCTTGTGTTGAGAGATTAAGGAGAGCGCGCATGCGATCAACTAATTTGAAACGCAGCGAAAGCGGCCAGAACACTGATAAGAGATAAGAGAGAGAGAGCATGATGATATGAAGCAAGTGACACAAATTTTTCAGCAATTTTGTTCAAAATATATGCAGGATATTGCAATGACCCAACGGGGTTATAAAGAAAGATGGTCGGATTTATATAATTCATTTTCTAATCATATGAGCTTTCTTCGAAGAATGCATCTTAGACAAATTTCCGTTACCTTCTTCTACCTGCTGTTTCCATCATAAAAATGATATACAAAATTTGTTGAAAAAAAAGAATATCATTCCATGTATTGAACCAGTGGTTACGATTTGGCAGCCATGCATATATTGAATTGGAACTTTTTAAATCTTCGATTCGCCGGCCGTTTGATATCATATCACCATATTTCCCTCCTCTCTGTTTATTCATCTCTATACTTGGTCTCTCCTTCTCTGTCACTATCATCCTTGCCTCTCTCCCTTATTCATTCTCTCTCAGCCTCATCTCCCTCTTATTTCCTCTCTTTATGTTTTCCATTATTTAGCCGCATACGAAACACACCGGTGGATTGGCCCTGCTACGCATGCTTATTAGAGTAGCATTCAAAGGGTTTTGCTTCATATCTGCCCTGCCCAAGCTTCATTAGCCGGTGCAATTTGATCTTCGTCTCTCCGCTTCTTATTCTTCTTTGCGGTGCGCAACAATCATCCCTTTTTTGAAGAAAAGAACACGTCGGAATAAGAAAAAGACTCGCTTGACGTCTTTTGTCCATTTCTCCATTTCTCTCTCTCACATTCACTCTCTTCTCTCTCTCTCTCTCTATCGTTCTCTCTTTCTATTTCTCTCTCCCTCTGTCCGTATCTCTCTCCCTCTCTCTCTCTCTCTCTCTCTCTCTCTCTTTCCCTCTCTCTCTCTCTCTCTCTCTCTAGCTTTCCAAATGAAAAGTTAGAGGGAAATGTATATGGAGCCAAAATGGCGGTTCAGCAGTAGTTTGAATAATGTATACAAATAGAGTGATTTTATCGCCGTGCCAAAGAGATAGTCGTCGGCCGCGGGGTAATCAATGGCCGCCGCCCTCTCCGCCCGTCGAGTCATCCTCTTCCATCTCGGATGACGAACCGCGCTCGGAGAGAGAGAGAGAGAGAGAGAGAGAGAGAGAGAAATAGAGAGAGAGAGAGAGAGAGAGAGAGAGAGAGGGAGGGAGATTGTACAACATGGAAAAGAGCACAGAACACATCATTAAATGACTGATCGATAATTATGTCTCTCTCTCTTCTTCGCATATCCACGACTATTTTAACCATATTTAAACAATATATGCAAAACAATGTTCACTACTTAACGAATCAGTCTAAAGCTAGAAGAAAAAAATAACAAACAATTCTATTTGCACCCTTTCGAAAGTGTGATTCAACTGCGCTCACAGACACGGCGCTATTGGGTAGTACGATCGGCAATAAAAGGAGCAAACAAGAAGGAGAAAGCGATTCAGTCTCAGCTTCAAGTATGTATATTAGAGACATTTTCTAGTTCAGGAATATAAAATATTAGTTTTTAAAAACACCTTTCTCCCTCGCACTCCCTCTCTATCTCTCTCTCTCTCTCTCTGTCTCTCTCTCTCCCTCTCTTTATGTTCCCTGATTACATGCTCTCTCAAACAACCATGCACGATACGGAATCAGTGGAACAAGAGCAATAGCCACGATAAGAGAAGTGATCACTGTTCATGTGGGCATGTCATTACAGTCAAGA
This sequence comes from Allodiplogaster sudhausi, assembly GCA_945643635.1. NCBI lineage: Eukaryota > Metazoa > Nematoda > Chromadorea > Rhabditida > Diplogasteridae > Allodiplogaster > Allodiplogaster sudhausi. The sequence goes on from CALZFC010000013.1 coordinate 1,556,889, forward strand.
TTCCATTCAACATTCCGGTCAACTCAGTCAGATTGTTCGTAGCTTTTCTGCAATATTTTCTTTTTATTCTGTCCGCATTTTCTTGGCTCCGTCTCTATTTCCTAGTTTTCTGTACTGCGCTTATTGCGCGATTCTTTGCCGGAAATATCTTTTTCATGATTCTTATTTTAAAGCGAAAAGTGAATAATTAAGCTTTTCTTTTACGCCTTCTTCTTCGCCATCTAATTTTTTTTTAAATCAACTCTGTCTCTTCCTATCTTTTGAAAAATAAAAAAAATCCATTGAAAAAAAGAAATCGAAAATGATTCAGCTGCAGATTGCAGAGACCCGGCGCTTTAGAATAATAAGATTGCAATAAAAGTATAATCGCAACGTTCTCTACGATCCGCGAAGGCATCATAGTACTGCAATAATATATAGTATGTAAAAGAAAACTGAATGTAAGAAATAGCACCGATTTCTCTCTCTCCCTCTCTTTCTTTCTCTTTTTCTATTGCTCTCTTAATGATCAAAAACTGATCTTGTAAACTATGTACACATGCTGAGGTTAATGTTTTAATATAATCTCTGTTTTTTTCTGCCTTTCTTTCCCTTCTTCTCCATGCCCCTCAAAGAATAGCTCACGAATGCCTTTGACATTCAGTTTTCGCATTTTTCATTTTCTTTTCTCCCTTTTCTCCTAACGAGAATTTTTTTGTCTTCTACCGTGACAAGCATTGCATATAAAAATCAACGATTCTTCTCTCTCTTTTTTCGAGTCTGTCCTTTCCACTTTCTTTTTGAGAAAATTTTCTTCAGACAATGAGATGGAAAAAATCCATTTCGAAATAAAAAGAAATGTAAAATTATTCAAGAACTGAAGGAAGAGACACGGTTATTCTGTGCTATGAGATCGCCAAAAAAACCAACAATCCTAAGTGCCTATTGATTGGCGAGTCTGTCTGAGGACGAATACCGTATTTTCTCCTTTAGTACCCCGGGGTTCTATTTTTCAATACCCTTGCAGGGGAGTGGCACTATTCGAGGGAGGGGTTCTATTAGAGGGAGGGGTACTATTTTTCAATGTGAGAAACTCAAAGTTTAATAACAACATTTTATTCCCAAAAAAAGGAGAATCGTAGCCCGAATTCAATAGAATCATCACTGGAATATCCGTTTTACATCAGATTTATCATGAATTTGGCATTAGTTCATTGGTAAGAGCACCCCATGTCTCCAGGATCTATGTATACGAGGTACATCTTGAGCTGAAGTAGTAGACTGTTAGGGGGGGGGTGTACTATTGGAGGGGGGTTCTATTTTTCAATGTCATTTTCAGAGGGGGGGTACTATTAGAGGGGGTTCCAATAAAGGGGGGTACTAATAGAGAAGAAACGGTATGCATATAATCGCAGATCAGAACACTTAATGATGTTCTCTCATTGTCAATAAAATCTATACCACCGTCCGGCAGGCGACACAGCCGGCGACACCGCCGGCGACACCGCCGGCGACACCGCCGGCGACACCGCCGGCAACACCGCCGGCGACACAGCCGGCGACACCGCCGGCGACACAGCCATCGACACAGCCGGCGACACCTCCGGCGACACAGCCGGCGACACCGCCGGCGACACAGCCGGCGACACCACCGTCCGGCCGGCGACACAGCCGGCGACACCGTCGGCGACACAGCCGGCGACACAGCCGGCGACACAGTCGACGACACCGCCGGCGACACAGCCGGCGACACAGCAGGCGACACAGCCGGCGACACAGCCGGCGACACCGCCAGCGACACCGCCGGCGACACCGCCGGCGACACCACCGTCCGGCCGGCGACACCGCCGGCGACACAGCCGGCGACACAGCCGGCGACACAGCCGGCGACACCTCCGGCGACACCGCCGGCGACACCGCCGGCGACACAGCCACCGTCCGGCCGGCGACACAGCCGGCGACACCGCCGGCGACACAGCCGGCGACACAGCCGGCGACACAGTCGGCGACACCGTCGGCGACACAGCCGGCGACACAGCCGGCGACACCGCCAGCGACACCGCCGGCGACACCGCCGGCGACACAGCCGGCGACACAGCCGGCGACACAGCCGGCGACACCGCCGGCGACATTGCCGGCGACACCGCCGGCGACACAGCCGGCGACACAGCCGGCGACACAGCCGGCGACACAGCCGGCGACACAGTCGACGACACCGCCGGCGACACAGCCGGCGACACAGCCGGCGACACAGCCGGCGACACAGCCGGCGACACCGCCAGCGACACCGCCGGCGACACCGCCGGCGACACCACCGTCCGGCCGGCGACACCGCCGGCGACACAGCCGGCGACACCACCGTCCGGCCGGCGACACCGCCGGCGACACAACCGGCGACACCACCGTCCGGCCGGCGACACAGCCGACGACACCGCCGACGACACCGCCGGCGACACAGCCGGCGACACCGCCGGCGACACCGCCGGCGAAACAGCCAGCGACACAGCCGGCGACACCGCCGGCGACACAGCCGGCGACACCACCGTCCGGCCGGCGACACAGCCGACGACACAGCCAGCGACACAGCCGGCGACACCGCCGGCGACACCGCCGGCGACACCGCCAGCGACACCGCCGGCGACACCGCCGGCGACACAGCCGGCGACAACGTCGGCGACACAGCCGGCGACACCGCCGGCGACACAGCCGGCGACACAGCCGGCGACACCACCGGCGACACCGCCAGCGACACCGCCGGCGACACAGCCGGCGACACAGCCGGCGACACAGCCGGCGACACCTCCGGCGACACCGCCGGCGACACAGCCACCGTCCGGCCGGCGACACAGCCGGCGACACCGCCGGCGACACAGCCGGCGACACAGCCGGCGACACCGTCGGCGACACAGCCGGCGACACAGCCGGCGACACAGCCGGCGACACAGCCGGCGACACCGCCGGCGACATTGCCGGCGACACAGCCGGCGACACAGCCGGCGACACAGTCGACGACACCGCCGGCGACACAGCCGGCGACACAGCCGGCGACACCGTCAGCGACACCGCCGGCGACACCGCCGGCGACACAGCCGGCGACACCGCCGTCCGGCCGGCGACACCGCCGGCGACACAGCCGGCGACACAGCCGGCGACACAGCCGGCGACACCGCCGGCGACACAGCCGGCGACACCACCGTCCTGCCGGCGACACCACCGTCCGGCCGGCGACACAGCCGACGACTCCGACGGCAACACAGCCGGCGACACAGCCGGCGACACCGCCGGCGACACCGCCGGCGACACAGCCGGCGACACCGCCGGCGACACCGCCGGCGACACAGCCGGCGACACCGCCGGCGAAACAGCCGGCGACACAGCCGGCGACACCGCCGGCGACACAGCCGGCGACACCACCGTCCGGCCGGCGACACAGCCGACGACACAGCCAGCGACACAGCCGGCGACACCGCAGGCGACACCGCCAGCGACACCGCCGGCGACACCGCCGGCGACACGGCCGGCGACACCGCCGGCGACACAGCCGGCGACACCACCGTCCGGCCGGCGACACCGCCGGCGACACAGCCGGCGACACAGCCGGCGACACCACCGTCCGGCCGGCGACACCGCCGGCGACACAACCGGCGACACCACCGTCCGGCCGGCGACACAGCCGACGACACCGCCGACGACACCGCCGGCGACACAGCCGGCGACACCGCCGGCGACACCGCCGGCGAAACAGCCAGCGACACAGCCGGCGACACCGCCGGCGACACAGCCGGCGACACCACCGTCCGGCCGGCGACACAGCCGACGACACAGCCAGCGACACAGCCGGCGACACCGCCGGCGACACCGCCGGCGACACCGCCAGCGACACCGCCGGCGACACCGCCGGCGACACAGCCGGCGACAACGTCGGCGACACAGCCGGCGACACCGCCGGCGACACAGCCGGCGACACAGCCGGCGACACCACCGTCCTGCCGGCGACACCACCGTCCGGCCGGCGACACAGCCGACGACTCCGACGGCAACACAGCCGGCGACACAGCCGGCGACACCGCCGGCGACACCGCCGGCGACACAGCCGGCGACACCGCCGGCGACACCGCCGGCGACACAGCCGGCGACACCGCCGGCGACACCGCCGGCGAAACAGCCGGCGACACAGCCGGCGACACCGCCGGCGACACAGCCGGCGACACCACCGTCCGGCCGGCGACACAGCCGACGACACAGCCAGCGACACAGCCGGCGACACCGCAGGCGACACCGCCAGCGACACCGCCGGCGACACCGCCGGCGACACCGCCAGCGACACCGCCGGCGACACCGCCGGCGACACCACCGTCCGGCCGGCGACACCGCCGGCGACACAGCCGGCGACACCACCGTCCGGCCGGCGACACAGCTGGCGACACCGTCGGCGACACAGCCGGCGACACCGCCGGCGACACCGCCGTCGACACAGCCGGCGACACAGCCGGCGACACAGCCGGCGACACCACCGGCGACATCGCCGGCGACACAGCCGGCGACACAGCCGGCGACACCGCCGGCGACACAGCCGGCGACACCGCCGGCGACACAGCCGGCGACACCGCCGGCGACACAGCCGGCGACACCGCCGGCGACACAGCCGGCGACACCACCGGCGACACCACCGTCCGGCCGGCGACACAGCCGGCGACACCACCGGCGACACCACCGTCCGGCCGGCGACACAGCCGGCGACACCGCCGGCGACACCGCCGGCGACACCGCCGGCGACACCGCCGGCGACACAGCCGGCGACACCGCCGGCGACACAGCCGGCGACACCGCCGGCGACAGCGCCGGCGACACAGCCGGCGACACCACCGTCCGGCCGGCGACACCGCCGGCGACACAGCCGGCGACACAGCCGGCGACACAGCCGGCGACACAGCCGGCGACACCGCCGGCGACACAGCCGGCGACACCGTCGGCGACACCGCCATCGACACAGCCGGCGACACCACCGTCCGGCCGGCGACACCGCCGGCGACACAGCCGTCGACACAGCCGGCGACACAGCCGGCGACACAGCCGGCGACACCGTCGGCGACCCCGACATCGACACAGCCGGCGACACCACCGTCCGGCCGGCGACACCGCCGGCGACACAGCCGGCGACACAGCCGGCGACACAGCCGGCGACACAGCCGGCGACACCGCCGGCGACACCGCCGTCCGGCCGGCGACACAGCCGGCGACACCGCCGGCGACACAGCCGGCGACACCGCCGGCGACACCACCGTCCGGCCGGCGACACAGCCGGCGACACCGCCTGCGACACCGCCGGCGACACACCCGGCTGTGTCGCCGGCTGTGTCGCCGGCTGTGTAGCCGGCCGGACGGTGGTGTCGCCGGCTGTGTCGCCGGATTTTTTTTGTTTCCCGACCTATTATCTTTTGAGGACAAAAAATTTAATTTCGAAAAAGAATCCAGAATAGGATTGCCGGCACGGCGCTTTTGAGTAATGCGATCATAATAAAACATACATCGCAAAGCTCTTGCCGATCTTTTCTTGTTAAAGCTTTCTTTCAACTCTTACAGTGCGGATAATAATCAGTCTATACAAATCCATAAACTGCTATGAACAAAACACGCAAAGCAATATCAATCAATCTTCGTATGTTTGCAGTCAAATTTTAATTCTAAATCATCACTCTAAACTGACGCTTGCTCATATGTCCATTCTTGCAAAAAAATGAAGTCGTTCTAAGAATGGCATTTAAATAATTTAGCAAGTCTAAGAAAATATAGGAATAAAGGAAGTAACTTTATATTAAACCTGCTTAAGATGAGTAGTTTTTAAATTTGCCTGAATAATTGAGGCAACAAGTGCCGTAGTGTAATGTGACACCAGACATTATCGCAATCAGCAGACTACGTAAGTAAAAAAAAGATTAACATCCCTGTGCTCATCCCACAATCGGCCTGATACAACGATAAATTGTTAAAGGAACCTTGTTGTAGCACGTTGCCTATGGGGTCGAATTAGGTGTGAAAAGGCATTGGCGGCGGTACCGGTGAAGGAGGCTCGTTTTTATTATCGTTTTTTTTAAGCTCGTTTTTATTATCGTTTATATTTATTATTTATTCGATACATTAATAAAAATAATGTGACAATACTTGAAGACATGCATGTACAGTCCTGCCCAGGATCTTGGTACCAAGGATGCGTCGGACGCATCGGACGCATCCAAATGCATCCTCGTTAATAACTATTTTCCTAGGAAAGACAAAAATATTTTAACTGGTACATTAGTTTGCTTATAGAGAACGGATGCTACTGATAACAAAATCGATAATTTCTAATCATTTGATAAGAAGTTATCAGTTTTTGCTTATAAAAAATTTCATTTCTTATATTTTGCAATGAAATTTCTCCTGCACCATTATTTTGTCTCTACCCACATGTACACGCAATCAAAAATATATTGTTAACCGTCACTTTATTTGGAAAACTGAATACATAATTAGATTCAGAATCGTTAGGCGAATCTGCTCAGCTAATGAGCATGTGTGATAAGGTCTAATTTAATTATTTGGGGATGTGGGTAGAGACAAAATAATGGTACAGGAGAAATTTAATTGCAAAATATAAGAAATGAAATTTTTTATTAGCAAAAACTGATAACTTGTTATCAAATGATTAGAAACTATCGATTTTTTTATTAGTAGCATCCGTTCTCTATAAGAAAACTAATGTACCAGTTAAAATATTTTAGTTTTACCTAGGAAAACAGTTATTAGCGAGGATGCATTTGGATGCGTCCGACGCATCCTTGGTACCAAGATCCTGGGCGGGACTGTATGTTCTCAACTATCGAGAAATGAGAAGATAATAATTTAAGAGAGATATAGAAAGATCCGAGAAGAAGATCTTGTATGGGAGAGCCCCCGGGCAATAAATAGCTAATGGAATAATGCAGCGTGACGATGATGAAATTAATTTGATACGAATTAAATAAATTGCTGGCTTAAATAAGTGATTAAGAAAAAAAATTTCTCTCCTAAATTATGAGCCTAAACTTGCGCGGATTGCCAAGAGATCCCATTAAAGACGCACCACATTCACAACACGAAATGGTAAGAAAGCCTGGAAACCAAAAAATATATTCTAATTTTTGGCTCATTGATAAAAGAGTTGAGCAGCGAGGCAGAACAGACGCGTTCGCCACGACGAGCACTTCCTGTGGGGGCGGATCAGCATCGAGATTCAGGGCGACGAAGACATTTGAAAGGCGTCCCGAGTCATTGGGCGGAAAAAAAACTACTTTTTTCACTCATTTATTTACAATTTTAATAAACAATGTTACTATTTTCTTTCTTCTTTCTTTCTTGGGGTTGACCACGCCTTGTTCCTAATTTTCCTCATGTTCATAAACGCGTCCTTAAATCGTTTTCCATATCGTGCACTGACAGAGTGAGATATTTTTTTTATTAATTTGAAAAGCTGAATCACGATCCATCGATAGGCTCTTTGGGTCGCTCCTCTTATTGTGATCTCATAACGCAAAACCGCCGTGTCTTTGCACTTTAATGAATTTTTTTCGAAATGAATTTTTCTTCTATTCAGTCCGAGCAGAATTTTCTTTGAAAAATGTTGGAATGACAGATTCGAGGTGAAAAAGAGAGGAAAGTTTTTTTTACAACGATAGGAGAAAATCCACCTGAACCTTCCTGATATCTCTGACTAGTGGAGGAATCGAGCACTGGAGGCAGGCAGCATTTAAAGCATGTGGTTATATCGAAATTATACTATAAAAAAAGTTACCGTTAGGATGTTCTACAATACAACTTAAATAAAAATTCGATAAAAACTACTCAAAAGACCGAGATGGTTAATTTTTATTTTACTAATTTATACTTTTTTTTTCCTCTACAGGCTTAATCGTCATCCAGTCTATCAATAGGCCCTTTGGGTCGCTCTTGTTATTGTGATCTCATAGCGCAAAATCACCGCCTCTCTACACTCTGTGCTTGAATAATTTTTGATTTATTATTTTTCGAAATGGATTTTTTCTACCCAGAATAAAATTTTCTAAAGAACAAAAAAAAGAATATTGTAAGGACAGATGCGAGGGGAGAAAGAGAGGAAAGATTATTTTTACAACGATAAGAGAAAATCCTCCTGAACCTTCATGACTTCTGGTCGACTGCAGCAGGAATCGAGCAGGACTCGCCCAGAAATTAGAGGCAGGCAGCATTTAAAAGCATCGAAATTATACTTTTAAAAAGTTACTGTTAGAATCTGCAGTACAACTAGAATAAAAATTCAAAATAAAACTACCCAAAAAATATGTTATTTTGTCCAACACGCCTATATGGGCAACCTAACAATAAGAGATTTGAGTTGACACCCTGGAGAGAGAGAAAGAGAGAAAGAGAGAGAAAAAGAGAGAGAGAGTGAGAGAAAGAAAGAGAGAGAAAGAGAGAAGAGGGAGAGAGAGAACAGCCCGAGAAGCTCATCGTCAGAGATGGCAAAGCTGCCTTTGCCTGCCTTATTTGAATGCAAAAGTGGCATTTTCTAACCGAAAAAACCTCTGGAGTGAAGCAAGGAAAGCTTACGAGTGAGATGAATAGAGAAAGAGAAGCGGAGAAAAGAAATTGACTAACGACTTAAAAGAAGAAAAAAAAAGATATCTGCGTTGGCCAGTTCGGTTTGGTCGCTGCTCTCTGTTCTACCCCACTTCTTCTTTTCTTTTTCGAAAAAAGAAGAAACACTTCGAGAAAAAAGAAATACAGAGCCCCGGCGCTTTAGCATAATGCGATCGCAATAAAGATTGCACAGCAACGTTCTGGCCGATGCGTTTGTCATGGGTATCCTTACAATTACGTTATATCTCGCTTGCGCTTGTCTCCAGGTTTGTTTTGTTGCAATTTTTTCTCTCCAAAATTTCTATAAAAAGCTCTATATATTTTTCTTTTAAAACAATAGAACAGTCTCTCTGTTTCTGGTGACAATTTCACTTATTGTCTTCATGACATTAAAAAAAACTATTAATTATTCTAACTAACCAGATTACTGTATTATTTAAAAAATAATTGTCATGCTAAAACATTTTAAAATTACCTTTGAAATTATTCGTTTTCCCTTTGAGACCCCGCCGGCCGACTCGCGTCTCCTTCGGCCGCCGCCCGATCCCTCGCTCGTGTGGAATCTCCTGTTCTCCTGTCCCCCCCCCTTGGATTCGAGAACACAACAGTGAACGTCGTCATCAACAACGGTAAAAAGCAAAGAATAGAATGAAAAGCCGAATCAACCAAAATGTTAGTCTCACTTAAACACAGTCGCAATACCCTTTTTTGCCTCTGTACGCTTCTTTATAATTTTCTCCTTCAATGTACCCGTCTATAGTAGCTCTCAACGTTTTAATACTGTATCATATACTGTATTTTTTTAATTCTCTTCCTGAATATGAGCGGAGATAAACTGATATACATACGTATATTGCATATTTAAAATAAACTACATGTTAGCAACTTTTGACCCTGCGGTTTGCATCCGCAGTATCTCTACATATTCAGTGAGCTATCCCCTTCACCTTATAATTTAAGAATAAAACTAGGAAAAAGCAACAAAAACAATTTCTGCGTTAGATTGTTGCATATTTACGTGCTCTTTAGTTTCCTATCCATTTTTTCTCTGCCCTCTCTCTCTCTTTGTCTCTCTTTCTCTCTCTCTCTCTCTTTGCTCTCTCTCTCTCTCTCTCTTTCCGTTCCTGCATCCTTGTTTTGTCTCTCCCTCCCTCTCAACTACAACAATCGCCATTCCATTACGACCCAAATTGCTAAGAACAGGAAAAATCCCAGAGAAAAAGTCGCATAGTATTCATCGCTTTTACCGTAGGGGGAGGCGGCGAAATCCTTTGATCTTTGGCCAAAAAATGAATACCCCGTCTAGGAGAAGTGTTCGTCCACTTTAGTATTCATGAACGTCCGGATACGGACGGAATGATGTTTGGCCATACTAAATGAACCAATGCTATGTCTCTCTTTGTTTACAATAGTGCTTATATATGCGACAGGCAAATATGAAAACCGCATGTGAAACATATATGAAAATTATATTGTAAATAAATATGTAAAAAAAATTATATAACAAATCGGCGAAGAAGGGTTTTGCTCTTTTCGAATTGCGATCGCGCTTCGCTAAAGCGCCGGGTCTCTGCAATCGGCAGTGAATAATTTCAGATTGCTTTTTCGAAATGGATTTTTTTTCCTTTTCAAAACACAATACCTATAAAACTTGTTCGCATCATTATAAAATTTACTCTCATAACGGAGAAGAGAGACACTGACAGATATACTGAACGAGCTGTTTCTCTGTTTGTCGGTTCTTATCGGTTCGTCCTCTCTCTTTTTCTCTAGTCGTCTCTATCCCTCTCCCTTTCTCGCGCTCTCTTTCTCTCTCGTTCTCACATTTTCTCCCTCTCCGTGTCTCTCTCCATCTCCTCATCTTTCTCTCGCTCTCTTCACAAAGTGACCATTTACAATGGTCATAAACCGTCAACAAGAAAAGCTCCAGATGAAGCTTAAGGCGATTTCCTTTAGAGATCGCAAATTGCAATGCATGAAAGACTTGGCGCACCGGTGGTTCGCATTCCTTCTTCTATCTTATATAAGTGCTGCGACTTATCTACTCGATTCCAAAATTAACAATAAGAAGACGAAAAGAAGACCTATTCTGATCTTTTACTCCGTTTAAGTAATTTCATCTACATATTTTGTATATTTGTTTGAGAATTTTAGCATGTAAAAAAATTTGTGTGCTTTTTCTTAAATAATTCTATAATCAGTAAATTCCGACAGATATGAACATAGTAAAAGTATGTATATCTGGTAATTGATTACATTCAAAAGCATGGACAACGGCGGCTCCACTTTATAACGGAGAATTACTCGTAATGAACGCCAAGGTGTATCAAATTAGAAAGAAAAGAAGGCACGACAAGTTTCCACAGAAGAAGAAGAAGAGAAAAACATATGTAGATTCTTCATATACGCTTTTTTTCCTCAATTGTACTCAAATGTATTCCACTTTTAACCGGACCCAATAGATCCATATCTCGATTACTGGGAAAAACACGATCGGCGAGAGCGTTAAGGTGCTCTCTTAATTACTATCGCATTCGGCTAAAGCGCCGGATATCTGTATTCCGCTGTTGAATGATTTTCGATTTCTTTCTTTTTTTGAAAGGATCCTTTTTTTCTTTATTGACAAATGAAAAAGATAAGTAATACAAATGAACGAAGAAAGGCGAGCTGACTGAGACCATTCCGAACTGGCTCACATTTGACTCAATTGTAACAACCATATTGCTGAGTTGTGAGTGTTTACTCTTCCTGAAATATCCGCGAGAGAGAGAGCGAGAAAGAGAGAGAGAGAGAGCGAGAGAGAGAGAGAGAAGTGAGAAAGGTTACAGTGATTTAGAGTGTGCGAGAGACAACGTTATCAAATAGATGAGAAAAAAACGTATTCTTTAAAGGAAGTATCCGACGAAAAAAATCTTCTTCTTTTATATTCCCATTTGATCAAGTCAGGCCTAAAAGATCGATTAGAAATGGTCCTGCTTTACAAAAGCCAGTATTTAGCCAGAAATTTGCATTTGTTTTTTTGGAATACGGTAGAAAACGTCTTTGTCGATGCACCCGGTGTATGCTCAAAACCAAGCAAGCAGTGCCAACGAGTGGGAAGAAAAGGCAGTCTCTGTCCGTCTTACCCACTTAGCGCCCTATTTTCACCAAAGGATGAGAGATACAGACATTAGAGAAAAGCGAGACAATGATAGACGTCGAGAGAGGTCAGATACACATACGTTTCAAATTTGAAATTTTGTAACGGGCGCTATAAAAAAGCTCATCCAGTTGGGAGTTTAGCACAGTTTGAAACGTAATCTAGTCAGATACGGTTTTCTTTCGTCGGATACTTCCTTTAAGCCATCTCTCTTCCGCGGTCCTCTTATCCATTCCCGTGCTTTTCTCACGCTTTCTCTCTTGCTATTACTGCAAGCCAAGGCAAATTGCAGGAACATTTGCGAATATTTATCTTGCTTTTCGAAAAAGGCACTTCAAAAGAGTGAACCATTTGAATTCGGGATAAAAGACAATGAGTCGTAGTCATGGGTTTGGAGGAAAAGGATAAGCACGACGCAAGAATCTTCTTGTTCCGTGAAGCACGCATTCAAATTCTGATTGGAAAGAAGAAGTACGTACATACATTATAGATTCAAGTTCATCAGAAGTCAGAACAATATAAGGAGAGAGAGAGAGAGAGAGAGAGAGAGAGAGAGAGAATTACCGAGAATGTAACAGAAAAAGAGAGAGAGAGAAAGAGTAACAGAGGGCGAAAGAAAGACAATTTTATTCGGCAAACTCTTCCAACTGCTCTCGCAGTTCTCTTCTTTTACTAGTTTAAGCATCGTAAATATTCCCATTTCTTATGTCTTCCCAGAATTGCCTTTCTCTAATGTCCTGCGTAGCTCTCTTTTATTCCGACAATCATTTCTTTTTCAGAAATGTTCTCTTTTCAAAAAAGGAAAAATTCATTTCGAATAAAAAAGAAATCGAAAATGATTCAGCTTTAGATTGCAGACACCCGGTGCTTTATCGTAATGCGATTGCAACATAAAATGTGCAAAAGCGGTGCTCACCGTTGAAGTTTTTTTTTTCAGACTCCAAAAAATAATGTTATGCTTACGAACTCCGAAACACTCAACAGGTGTGCATCAGTCGCAATACCATTTTTTGCCTCTGTACGCTTCTTTATTATTTTCTCTTTCAATGGACATGTCTATACTGTCGTTTGGCACTCACTATTTGTCTTCCATTTCTCCCTACGAGAAGATACATTTCTAGCGTCGTTACCAGGATTGTTCATAGAAAAACAACTTTTCCTCTTCTTCGAGTCTGCCCTCTGCACTTTTCATTTCCAAGATGTCTTCTCCTTTGAAAAGAGAAGAAATGAAAAGAAACAATTCCATTTGCATCCTTTCGAAAGGGTGATTCAGCTGCGTTCGGAGACACGGCGCTTTTGGGTAATGCGATCGCAATAAAAAAAACACGGCACGTTCTCGCCGATTGCGCTTCGCTTCACGCTTTTTAATAATATCCCTAAAATTGCGTTTTCTCTCGCTTGCGTTTGTCTCTAACAAGTAAGTGAAAGTAAATTTTTTTGTAATTTTTTATCTCTAAAATTTCTTTAAAAAGCTCTATATATTTTCCTTGGAAAACAACCGAACGGCCACAATGTCTTCATCCTGCGATAACTTCACTGTCTTCATGACATTAAAAAACTATTCACAACAATTACCCATAAGCCAGCAACAACCACGGTTCCAAGTACAACACAACACCAATTCCAATCTCTTATCGGCGGCCAGACTGCGATGCTTTCTTTACTGCATTCGCAGCACTGAGAAGCGTCGTGTCTCTTGACTGCAATTCAATCATTTTCAATTACTTTTTAATGGATTTTTTTTATTCCAAAATAGAACACACAGAAAAAATTCGCACAACAACATCTTTTGGCCAGAGAGAGAGAGGAGAGAGAGAAAGAGAGAGAGAGAGAGCGAGAGAGAGAGAGGAGACAGAGTGAGAGAGAGAGAGGGCGAGAGAGACAGAGAAAGAGAAAGAGAGATGCTTATCTTGTCCTTCTCTTACTTTCCTTGTTTCCGGGCTTTGGAATTTCTTCCTGGCCTCATGAAAATGACTGAACACGGTCGACGCCACTTTATTTCTGTCTTTGTCAAATAACAAGAAATATAGAAAGTTTTCGCCCATTGTGCGGGTGCAAAGGGAGGATTACCATCTGCAGCTCGTATATCAATTTTCTAAAACTATTTGGCCATCTCTGCTATTTATTTATTGAACATTGAAATTTATCACTGTACAAAATGCCAATAATATACTGTATAAATAAGTACATTTGAACTTGTGCCTCAGGCAAAAAGGCGAGAATTCAAACGTTGGTTTTGTTGAGCTCCTTTAATATTTGGTAGAAGTACAAGACTTCTTCCTTAATTGGTAGATGCACTTTCGCCTTCTTCTTCTCCTCCTTGAGAGAAAGAGAAAAAGAGAGAGAGAGAGGGAGGGAGGGAGGACAGCGAGAGGAAAGAGGCGTGGAGATCGTTTAAAAAAAGGTAGGATTCAGGAATATCGCTCCCGGGGACAAGCCTAACTTAGTCGTTACTACTGTGATTTATCTACAGGGAGCAGATATAACGAGAGAGAGAGAGAGAGAGAGAGAGAGAGAGCGAGAGAGAGAGAGAGAAGTCAGGCGAAGGGAGAAATAGCAAGGAGAGAGACATACATACATACATATATACATACAGCGATTAACACCACACTACAAGCTACATTTACATACGTTCCTTTAGAATTCGTCTACCTCGTAATGATTACAATTTGACCGTAATCACTCCTTTTCTTCTCTGCCGCGTGAGTCACAAAATAAAAGGGAATGTATCTATAAAGGGAAAGGGAATGCAAATATATCTGGTCACAGCATGTTCTATGCTTATTAATGTATTATGGTGAATTCATGTTTTTACAATATTCTCCTTTTAAGAGATGAAAAATCCATTTTGAAAAAAACCAAAATGATTCAACTTCACGGTGCTTTTGTGTAATGCGATCGCAATAAAAGAAGCTTCGCTATGCGTTTACCGATCCGAAAACACGAATGTCTTGTTACAAATTTTTTATGTCCAACATGCATTAGATTTGCTTATTTTCTTTTTTATATTCATCCTATCCATTCTTTTCTCTGCATTCTCTCTCTCTCTCTTTGCTCTCTTTTTTTTTCTCTCTCTCTCGCTCTTTCCGTTCCTGTATCGTTGTTTTGGCTCTCCATCACAATCATTCTCTTCTCCACCTCTCGTCTTCTTTTTCTCTGTGGCAGAACAGTGGGGTTTGCACGGGAGGATCGCTCTCTCTCTCTCTTGTTTTCTTGAAAGAACAAAATGTCCAATTATTTTCGCCCTCATCTCGAATGCGTTTGACACTCTTCCATTTCACAATACGACGAGTATATTCTCTTCGTTCGTAAACAGAATTGAATAAAAAAAACAATTCATCTGTTTTTCTCTCGATTCTATCCTTCTTGTATTTTTTCAACGTATTTTCCTTTGAGAAGAAAAAAATCCATGTCGAAAAAAATAAAATCGAAAATGATTCAACTTCAGAGTGTAGGGGTCGGCACTCTAGCCGTAATGTGATCGCAATATAAAGTGAGCAAAAAAAACAGCTCACCGATAGATCTATGATCCTTCTGTTGACGTTTAAAAAAAGTTTATTCCGGCATTGAAACTTGTTTTTTCGTTATCTTCTTCGAGTTCATCCTTCGCACGTTTCATTTCCTCATTTGAAAAGAAGAAAAAAAAACACATTTGCAGCCTTTCGAAAGTGTGCTTCAACTGTGTTCGGAGACACGGCGCTTCTTCGTTTTTTGAGAGCTATAAAAGGAGCAATCAAGAGAGGAATCCTATGGAGATTCACTGCGACCGAATTCAAGCAAGCAGGAGTACTACTCTAATTTTTCTCCCTCTTTGAACGAGCGGAGTGTATTTTTTCTTTAAAAAATTTTTGTACTTAGTTCTTACAATTCGCGTCTCGCCGTTACTTAATATATTATATATATTTATCGACATCAAAATAAATTAATGTGACGACACTTGGAGAAGCAAAATGCAGTAATTATTAAAAAAAGTTCCTGATTGTGATAGAGTAAAGATTAAGATAAGAGAGAAAAAAAAACTTAGAGAAGTAGAACTTAGAAGGGGAAGATAGGGGAAGAGAAGGGAATGGAAAGGAAAGGAAAGGAAGAGTAGCCACTGCACCCACCCCACTCTCTCATTGCCTCTCCTTCTCTAATGGTTTCAAGAAATCGTATTCATGGCTTTTCTGTTAGCTCAGTACTATCAGTTCCAAGTATCACAGATATATAATGTTGTTCTCTCGGCCATCCCAAACACCCTTTCCCCTCTCCCTGGCCATTCTTTTCCTACCCTTCTCAACATCCCAAGAGTACGTCGCTGTGCTCGCTCCTCTGCACGCCCTCTCTCGTGCATACAGCGATCCGCTTCTCGCTTTTCCGTCTTTGGTGGCAAGACGAAGTCAGGGCCTGGCTCCCCCTAAGTGGGGCGGGTGCAGTGGCTACTCTTCCTTTCCTTTCCTTTCCTTTCCCTTCTCTTCCCCCTATCTTCCCCTTCTAAGTTCTTCTTCTCTAAGTTTTTTTTCTCTCTTATCTTAATCTTTACTCTATCACAATCAGGAACTTTTTAATAATTACTGCATTTTGCTTCTCCAAGTGTCGTCACATTAATTTATTTTGATGTCGATAAATATATATAATATATTAAGTAACGGCGAGACGCGAATTGTAAGAACTAAGTACAAAATTTTTTTTAAGAAAAAATACACTCCGCTCGTTCAAAGAGGGAGAAAAATGAGAGTAGTACTCCTGCTTGCTTGAATTCGGTCGCAGTGAATCACGGAGGAGAGTTGGCAGTTGCGTGGCCGCCTCTGGCTATCTCTTTCTCTCTCTTTATCTCTCATTCTCTCTCTTTATCTCTCTTTCCCTCTTTTTTCTCTCTTTCTCTCGTTCTTCCCCTCTTTCCTTCTTTGCCTTTTCTTTGTCTATCTAACTGATTATTGGTTTTCCGCGATTCCTTTGCACTATCGTCAGCACATGCAGCAATAGACTTTGGTGAAGCTGACCCGCAACACTGGCCATTTATTTTGTTCTCTCTCCTTTTATCCCGTGGTTTTCAATCGCATTCTATTGATATCTACTTGGTTCACCTCCAAAATCGTTAGACCGAGGTGGTTTCAGGCTCAAACTAAATATAGATTTATATTGTGTAGACCTCGATTATGAGTGGCGTTTCTCTATTTGTACATCAACTGTACGCTTTTCCCGACACATTTCGTCGTAACCTCTTTGTTCCGTTTTCTTTTGTACTTATTCTTTCCCGAATTAAACTTTCTTTTTCTTCATGATACGACCTGATACATCCTGACAATTGCATAGTATGTTCACCAAAAAAAGACTCTGTTTTCAGCAGAAGAGTTCAATTCGAATCGTTCAGTAGAAGGCTGCACTAATAATTCGACAAATGTTTCCACGGCGCACTTTCATAACTTTCTTAAACCTACTCTTTCCATGACAAAAATGGTATACATAATTTGTAAAAAGCGAGTTGCAATCAGGGGTGGCCGGCCCCGGCCGCGGCCCCCGGGGGCCGGGGCCGACCCTGGGGGCCGGGGCCGGGGCCGGATATTTTCGGCCCCCGACCACCCCTGGCTGCAATCGCCTATGCCTTTGTTTTCTCATTTTAAATTGCGATCGCGCTTCTCTAAAGCGCCGGGTCTCTGCAATCAGAAGTTGAATCATTTCGATTGCTTAACAAAAGAAAAACTTGTGCATCCATTATAAAATATATTCTCATAACGGAGAGGAGATGACACTGAGAGATGGACTGAACGAGCTCTGTTTCTCTCTCTCTCTCTCTCTCTCTCGCTCTCTCTCTCTCCTTCTTCTCTCTCTCTCTTTCTTTCTACTCTCTCTCTCTCTCTTTCTTTCTACTCTCTCTCTCTCTCGCTCTCTCTCTCTCTCTTTCTTCTCTCTCTCTCTCTTCTCTCTCTCTTCCTTCTCTCTCTCTCTCTCTCTCTCTCTCTCTCTCTCTCTTCTCTCTCTCTCTCTTTCTTTCTTCTCTCTCTCTCTCTCTCTCTCTCTCTCTCTTTCTTCTCTCTCACTCTCTCTCTCTCTCTCTTTCTCTCTCTCTCTCTCTCTCTCTCTCTCTCTCTCTCTTCTCTCTTTCTCTCTCTCTTTCTCTCTCTTCTCTCTCTCTCTCTCTCTCTCTCTCTCTCTTTCTTCTTTCTCTCTCTCTCTCTTTCTTCTCTCTCTCTCTCTCTCTCTCTCTCTCTCTCTTTCTTCTCTCTCTCTCTCTCTCTCTCTCTCTCTCTCTTTCTTTTCTCTCTCTCTCTTTCTCTCTTTCTTCTTTCTCTCTCTCTCTCTCTCTCTCTCTTTCTTCTCTCTCTCTCTCTCTCTCTCTCTCTCTTTCTTCTCTCTCTCTCTCCCTCTCTCTCTCTCTCTTTCTTCTCTTTCTTCTCTCTCTCTCTCTCTCTCTCTCTCTCTTTCTTCTCTCTTTCGCTCTTTCTCTCTCTTTCTCTCTCTCTCTTTCTTTTCTCTCTCTCTCTCTCTTTCTCGCTCTCGCTCTCTCTCTCTCTCTCTCTTTCTTTTCTCTCTCTCTCTCTTTCTCGCTCTCGCTCTCTCTCTCTCTCTCTCTCTCTCTCTCTCTCTCTCTCTCTTTCTTTTCTGAACGAGCTTTGTTTCTCTCTGCTTTTCGGTTCTTGCTGCACGACGCAAGAATCTTCTTATTCCGTGAAGAATGACACGTATTCCGGCTGATTTCAAATTCAAATTGGAAAGAAGAAGTACATACATACATTATCAGAGCAAGAAAAAAAAGAGAGAGAGTAACAGAGGGAGAAAGACAAACAATCGCGAAACAAGTCAGATCGCTGCATCGTTCCAAATCCCCGTCAGTCATATACGATTGATTTTGAATTTTTTTTCTTCAAAAAGAGCATACTTGTGCATAAAAATAACAAAAGAAAAACTTGTGCATAATATTATAAAATATATTCTCATAACGGAAAGGAGAGACACTGAGAGATGGACTGAACGAGCTCTGTTTCTCTCTCTCTCTCTCCTTCTTCTCTCTCTCTCTCTCTCTCTCTTTCTTCTCTCTCTATCTCTCTTTTTCTCTCGTTCTGTTTCCCTCTGCTGCACGACGCAAGAATCTTCTTGTTCCGTGAAGAATGACACGTATTCCGGCTGATTTCAAATTCAAATTGGAAAGAAGAAGTATTTTCGTCACTTTCTTCCATCTACTGCTTCTACTGGAAAATTGTTCATTAAAAAATATCATTCCATATGGTGAGCCGGTGGATCCGATTTGGCTGCCCTGCGTATTTAGAATTCGTCATTTTTCAGTCTTCGGTTAATGTCGTCTGCTAGATGGCTCACAGTGTTCTTCTTTATTCTATTCGAATCTGATAGATATGCACAATCTCTCTTCTCTATCTCTCTATTTTCTCTCTCTTTCTCTCGCTCTTTCACCATCTCATTTCTTTTAATTTTCTTTGTATTGTTTCTGTGCGTTTCCGTCAATGACTGCATGGCAAGACTTTGGTCAAGCAGATTGACTCGGCAAGGTTCTTCTTCTACTGTAGGAGAAAAATTCATTATTCACTTTCCGAACATGAGACATTCAGTAACAATCCATTGTCCAAGTATTTGCAACATATTCATATACCTAGTTTACGGCCCTCAACCTCATCTAATTTTCGGCCCTTCTTCCATTTCCAGGTCTGCCCTGCTGCAGTTGCGATTATCTGCTGCAATCTCTTCGGTATCAGCAAGAACCTTTCGGTAAATAGGACCAGAGCGAAAATAATTTTTTTTTTAAATCTAATAAATGATTGCTATTCCTATGGTAACAATAAAAAGGAAACTAAAAAAATAGTTGCGACTTTTAAAGCGCCTAAATTAATGTTATTCCCATTGACGCAATTACTTCTCCTAATTTACGGCCCACAACCTCACCAAAAATTTCCGACTTTTTTTTAAAGCGCGCATTCTCGAAGAAATTCCCTGAGCAGACCTTCGAGACGCTCGTCTCCATCAATGATCTCGCTTCCCAAACACAAGAAGTTCCCTGAGCAGACTTTCGAGACGCTCGTCTCCATGAATGATCTCGCTTCCCAAACACAAGAAGTTCCCTGAGCAGACCTTCGAGACGCTCGTCTCCATGAATGATCTCGCTTCCCAAACACAAGAAGTTCCCTGAGCAGACCTTCGAGACGCTCGTCACCATCAATGATCTCGCTTCCCAAACACAAGAAGTTCCCTGAGCAGACCTTCGAGACGCTCGTCTCCATCAATGATCTCGCTTCCCAAACACAAGAAGTTCCCTGAGCAGACCTTCGAGACGCTCGTCTCCATGAATGATCTCGCTTCCCAAACACACTTTGCCGACGACTTCTTTTGCAAAATGAAGATGGACGGAAAGTGTGTGGCGCATTTTAAATTAATTTAATTAATTAATGAAATTAATAAATAGTGAAATTTTTGCGCTGGCATTGTAAAAGTTGTAACAAAAGCAGGCATTTTATTGATTATTTATTTTATAAGTTATTCAATTAAACGCAATAATTTATCTAGTTATTTATTTGTGCTTTTTTACCTACATCGATAATGATGTGGCAAAAACGGGTAGAGATAAGACATAACAACATAAATAGATAAATAAATAAATTAATTAATTAATTTGCATCATCTATTTTCAGAGTCTTCTTCTTCTACGGCACGCCAAAGCAGATTTTAATAAAGTTGTCTCTGTACCCCCAAACACTCAAGAGATGTGGTCGCAAAATCCTTTTTTGAATATTATTTTCTCTTTCAATGAACCCGTCTATAGTAGCTCTCAGTGTTTTAATACTGTATCATGTTTTTTTTAAATACCCTTCTCGAATATGATCATGCATTGCTGAGATGTATATTGCATATTAAAAAAACAACATGTTAGCGATTTGTTGGAATTGCGGTTTGCAACCGCAATAGCTCTACATATTCAGTGAGATCTTTCCTTTATCTGGTTGCTATTAGGATACGGTTGAGGAAAAAAAACCTTTCTGCGTTAGGTTATTGCATGTTTACATGTTATTTAGTTTCCTATCCATTCTTTTCTCTGTACTCTATCTCTTTCTCTTCGCTCTCTATCTCTCTTCCTCTCTCTTTCTCTCTCTCTCTTTCCGTTCCTATATCGTTGTTTTGGCTCTCCCTCACAATCAGTCTCTTCTCCCCTTTCGTCTTCTTTTTCTCTGTGTCATAACAGTGGGCGGATCTCTCTCTCTCTCTCTCTCTCTCTCTCAATTTCTCTTTCTCTCTCTCTCTCTCGCTCTATCGCTCTCTCTCACTCTCTTCGTCACGAGAAGGCCACTTCGTCTTTGGCCGCCATGCCAGCAGAAGCCACCTGGCGCCCTTCAAGGTCGCGCGCCCCAAGAGAGAGGGAGAGAGAGAGAGAGAGAGAGAGAGAGAAAGAAAGAAAGAAAGAAAGAAAGAAAGAAAGAAAGAAAGAAAGAAAGAAAGAAAGAAAGAAAGAAAGAAAGAAAGAAAGAAAGAAAGAAAGAAAAAAGAAAGAAAGAAAGAAAGAAAGAAAGAAAGAAAGAAAGAAAGAAAGAAAGAAAGAAAGAAAGAAAGAATTAATCCGAATTAAATTTTTGACTTAAATATTGAGTGCAGAGATACGGCGGTTTAGCGGAATGCGATCGAAATAAACATGAACAACTCCATGTGCTTACCGATCATGTCGAAGTTTGGTGTTTTAATTAAATAAAAAAAAAGCGAATGATACAGAAACAAAATGTTGACAACGGGAAGGCATCGTGTTTTCGTTATTCTAAATACGACTTCTGCACCTTTTAATAATATTGTCCCCCCTCTCAATTTCAATCTATACGCATCTACAAATGTATGCACGTCTTACTATAATCTCTCTTAAATTCTCTCTCTTTCACTCTTTTTCTTTCAATTAGTCTCTTTCTCTAGGAAAGCTGCACGTACACTATATAATTTATGAGAAATGGACATTAAACTGTTTTGCTAAATGTTACCACTCAGTGAAAACGAAATATTTGATTGTTCTTTTTTTCTCAAAGCAGAAACCGGCTTCTTGAACGCAATTTTTTTTTAAAAGAACAATATACGAAACCGCCTATCGAAGAGACAGCTCGATTCTCCTTTTATTGCAATCGCATTCCGTTAAACGGGTCTCTGCAATCAGCAGCTGAATCATTTTCGATTTATTTTTTTCAATGGATTTTTTTTCCAAAAGATGAGAAGAGACAAAGATGAATAAAAAAAATTAGGTGGCAAAGCAAATGGCGTACAAGAAACGTTGACATATGCACTTTTCCTTTTAAAATATGAATCATGAAAAAGAGCAAATATTATTTTAAATTATTATACTACTTTTCTTATATTGTCCCGATGCGATATGTTTGAAATGTCTAAAGAATTAACTTGCTAAACTTTTCGGAAAAAATGGCGACTGAATTCGCTCGAAAAGATTCCAGAACTTTCTAACAATTCCTAATTGTACAAATGTACATGATAAATTGCACAATTAAAATGATAATTAAAAAATGAAATTAATTAATTACAGAACAAACTCGCGTTGCTTATATGCAACCGTTTAACCATCGCTGTGTTTCTTGCGCTGCTTGAGGCGACGTCCAAGGAAAAGTTTGAAAATTGCTACCAAGGAGCTTCTCCCTTTCCTCTCTCTCTCTTCTCTCTCACTCACCTGAACTTTCTTTCTCCCTCCCTCTCTCACTCTGACTTTTCGCTCTGACTCTTTCTCTCTCTCTCTCTCTGTCTCTCTCTCTCTCAATCTGTCTCTCTCTCTCTTATCCTCACTTTCTCCCTCCATATTTCCCTTTCTCTCTTCTCTCTTTCCCTCTCCTCGTATTCTCCATCATGTTCAGTGGCTGGCGGCTAGAAGTGCACGAACGAAGAGGTGCATTCTCGCGCGCAGCTTGAAGTCATCTGTCAATCATCACTGTAATATCCAATTTGCCACATATCTTGAATTTATTTGCCATCATTACATTGGGGAGAGCATCCCATACCTCCAAGATCCATTCGAGGTACCTCCCGAGCTGAGGCTTAGGCTGTATGGGGGTGGTTCTACTACAAGAGGGAGGGGTTCTATTTTTAATGACATTTTCAGAGGGGGTACTATTAGAGGGTGGTTCTAATAAATGGGGGGGTACTAATAGAGAAAATACGGTGTATATATATATATATATATATATATATATATATATATACATATATATATATATAATCCGTATATCCATAGTTCCATAGTCATGGTCATGGCTATGTCTAAACGGATTATAGAAATATCGTCAGGGAGATCAGCTTAATATAATGATATGGAGTAGAAGTCATGTTCAGGCGTACGTTCATTTGTGAATAATAATAATAAAAATAAAGATTTGGACAAGAACACCTACATATGAAGAGAGCCTCTCCGTATGTATCCAGAAGAACCTGCCCCAGAACTTGATTTTGGAATTGGAGTGCGAAAACACAGTCAGGCATGGCACAGGGCCTAGTAATAAGATTAAATAGTAAAATGTTTTTTTTTTTAAATATTCTTGTGTGAACACTTACAATTAATAGTATGGATAAAATTGGAATGATGTATGTATCTCGCTTCAAGCTCAATGTTTAGCAATTCTATTTTTTATTGGCATCCACATTGAATTACAGACAAAAATTGTCTAGATGTATTTAAGTAGCTTAATTCATTGATAGAAAATTTCCCAAAACTGGTTGAATCGCTGTATTTCCATTCTTTCCGATAAGAACCTAATTAGGAGAGAACTATACAGTACGCAACTAGATTCTCTACAACATACATCCTTTACATCTGAATACATGGCCCCTGCGAACTGACTGATCCGCATTTTTCAACTTTTCGTGCAATCTGAATGTTTCCTACTCAGCCAATACATAGTTTTGCAACAAACATCATGGAGAGTAGACACAATTAAATGCTACTAGAATAATTTAAAAGGTTCGTAATTTATCCATTGTTTTTCATAAGATGGCATTAGGAAATTGCACTCATTGTGGAAGATGAATGGGCCTAGTGAAGACGGAATGGCTGCCGCCAAGTCGGAACAAGGGAAGCGAGCGTGTTTCTGGCTGACCACAAGCTGGAGTGTTAACTCGGCGAATATCGGGTGCGGAGTCAAACACCGGAAGTACTCGGTACTTAAAATAAATCGCGTAGTCTAGCTTTTTAAAACAATTTATTTTTTCTCTACCCCAGAATTTATTAAGAATGTTTCGTTAACATTTTTTTGCTCCATTAACATTTTCACAGTAGAATCGTCTACCATAATCAGCAGTATATGTATATCTTGGTGAGTAGCTAAAACTGTGATAAGTCTCTTTTAAGAAGAAATTGAAAGAAGAACTAGAGTCCAGGCAGCAGGCATAGACGATTTACATTTTCTTGTTATTTATTTTCCACAAAGTTGTTTGGAAGATTCACTTAATCATTCGGAAAGAGTGCAGAGCACAAACCACGCGTCGGCCAAAGACGCATCCGAGAGCTGAGAAGAAGCAGTTGCGATCGTAGCGATAGGGCAACAGCATCCGCAACGGCACATCACAATCAGTCGGCCTTCTTAAAGGAGACAAAAACTCGTGCTTGAATTCGCGCCTTTTTGCCTGATTCAAGTTATAGAGAGGCTGTGATTTAGAGAGGCGCGACTGCAATCGTCAGGAAAAAAAAGAAGATTACGGTTGAGTTCCGTGTTCCCTTAAGAGTTCCCGTTAATTCATTTTGGTATCGTATTCAAATACATCTAACTGCTAATTGTAAGTTAATTGTGCCATAGAAGTTAATTTTCTTTTCTTGCGGAACGATTATAGTTTTTTTTTTACCCACCAGCCAATATCACACACAGAAAAATATTTGGTCATATTCTACAGAATGAGATACAGATATATCTGTAGTATAGCAACCTACAGAATTATTTGTTGTTTGGTCGAGCACATTCTGTATCTTCAGAGGACATTTTGTTGTTTTTAATCGGCTGAGCCGGCCGCGCATCCACACAGATGCCGATTTCGCTCCGTTTTGCTTTGTTTCTCTGCTTCTCTGGATAAAATTCGCTATCTTTCTCGTTATATTTTCTCTCTCTGCATCTCTCTGCCCAACTATACCTTTTCCCGCCACTATTATGTATGTTTTCACCCTTTTAAAGTGTCTTTTCTTCAGTATTCGAGCGTTTCCGAAGCAGTTTCTCTTCTCTCTCTCTCTCTCTCTTTCTCTCTGTGTGTTGTCTCTGTGTCTCTCTCTGTCCCCCTCCGTGTCTCTCTTTCTCATGTTTTGCTCACTTTTCATTATATTAAACTGCAAATCGATCTTTGCTAACGTTTCGTAGCTATTAGAATAAAGAGACAGACAGAGAGAGAGAGAGAGAGAGAGAGCGAAACACAGTGATAGAGAGAGAAATAGAGAGAGAGAGAGAAATAAAAAGAAAGCCAATGAAACCAACAACGCAAAGATATTGAGGTAAATATATTGAAAGACGCTTTTGTTTACGAGAAAACATGCTACATGCCATGGTGTACAAACTACAAAATGTCCTCGACACCCCATTTTGTAGTTTGGTGGGCGCCAAAAACGCCAAAACTACAAAATGTCCTTGACGTTTTTCCGCCCGCGGCCAAAACTACAAAATTGTTTTCTGTTTGCAATTTGGGAAGTATTGTCTACATATTCCTCCATTTAATTGCTGCCGTTCACAATAACTTTTATACTTCAGATCCCTTAAAAACTGTCACTTTGGCTTAGAAAAATCTTGTTCCGTGATTGATGTATTAACATACATACATGCAGTTGCATTATTGCAAACTGACGGACATGTTGCGCAAAATTAAATTTACCGCTGTAAATAAATGTAAACAAAGAGCGTAATGTTTACTACGTTTTTTTGCAACTTTTTTCTACCTACATACATAGGTACATATGCCCCCAGAAAACCAAGAACCATATTGTAAAGACAAGAGTTGGCTTCCAGTAGTATAGGTAGACATGTTCATGCAGATGAACGATCGACATGATACCCCATTCATTGCGCTGTTAAATCATTGAATTTAATTAACATTTGGTATAGTAATTATAATAAAAACAATTTAGCGAATAAAGTGCTAACGCAAGTGAGGCCGCCATGAGCGCGCTGAGAACGATGGCTGAGATGACTTCGATTCTGCGTCGGCTCATCATCGGCCAATGAAGTGTGCGGTAGCGGCACGGAAAATGCGCGGCAGCAGCAATTAGTACGTCGACACGATTCTTTTTTACTTTTATGTAGCGGAAGTTGTGTAAAATGTGGGCGGAGTCAAGTTGCGGGCCAGGTTTTTTTTTCTTCTTCTTCTGTAAGTGACTCTCTTATCTCTAACCATAAGCAGAGTAGTTGTAGTAGTATTAATAGTAGTAGTAGTAGTAGAGAGAAAAAAGAGGGAGAGAGAGAAAAGAGTGACAGCCATATAAAGAGGTTGAATGAGAATTGTAAAGGTGTTTATCAGCATCCAAGTTCGGATGATGAGATTGACGCGAGTTGATGAGCAGATGAGAAGTGGAAAAGCGGCGTTGAGGGCGGGAGGAGGAGCTGCTCGAACTGCTTGCCCTCTAGCAGCCCCTTGCTCATCTCCTCTCCCCTTCCTCAACTTCTTCTCTCTCCTGCCGTCTCTTCTCCTTGCCCTTCGAGTAGCTCTGTCTTCTCCTCATGAAACGCAAAAGACGCTAAATTCATCTCCATCGTGACATCTCCTCTTCTTATAGACACTGCTGTCTCAGCCGTCGCAATTTCCCAGTTTCTCTCAGAAGTCTTGCAGTCGCTGAAATCCACTCGCCCCATCTGCGTTTAAGAGAGCCTCTCTGTATGCCTCCAGTAGGGCGTGCCCCAGATCCAGACGTTGGATTTCGAATGTGAAAACATAGTCGGGCATGGTACTGGGCCCCAGTAACAATATTAAATGGCAAAAAATTTTTTTCAAAAAATATTTTTCCGTGAACAGGTAAAAGTATTGATAATTTCTGAATTGATGTATCTCGCTTCAAAGTCAATATTTTTCAATTTTCTTTTTTTTAACGGAATCAACGTTGCATTCTGAACAAAATCAGCCCAGATGTCTTTCAGTCAACTATTTTTTTCACAACGAAAACTTACTTTTAATATTTGAATTTGACGGGTAAGTACCTTATACTCATTTGTGTGTGGGTGTAATATCTCAAACTGTAGAGCATTAAAAACTGTATAACATATATTCTTTTCGCTTCGTGTGCACTACCCCTAAAGGGTGGAAAATAGGCTCAAATATGGGTACCTCCGATATGTAGGATTCAAGGAATGCGTAAAAAGAAGTTAAATTCTTGTTGTAACATAAAATGAACCATTTCATTCGATTCAGCACGTGCTTCTTTTCAAAAAAGCTCCATATCAAAATTTCATAAAATTATCATCTTCCATGAAAAAAATGCATTTTTCGATTTTTCAGCCATTGTCAGAAAATGACCTAAAACTATTCGAATCGCTGTATTTTCAATGTTTTCAGTGAGAACAGAATGCGGATAGTACTATTCAGTACGCGACAAAATTCTCTACAACATACATCCATGACATCTGGATAGGGCGTCCTTACCAATGACACTATCGATTTTCCTAAGGCGGTCGCGTTAAAACTAACAGATCCGCATTTTCCAACTTTTCGTGCAATCTTAATGTTTCTTACTCATCCAATGCATCATTCTGCTCCACGAAGCACACAAAGGTCAGAACCGATGTTTGTTTTACAGATCTCTCGTGGTAAAAGCCCGCAAAAGGGTTTGCACGCGCGCGGCTTCGAACCTGGGACCCATGACTTTCGACGTGCACAACCAATTGGCTAAAATGACGTTATAAAATTCATTTCTGGAAAATGACAAAACCAATCTTAAAGGTTGACCTATCAGCCGATAGCTATTTTTGCGCTCTATCGAAATAAATATATCCACCAAACAGTGTAAATTGACGGTAAGGTCAAATAAGTGGCCAAAATATTCGAACCCAAGAAAGTAGATCAAAAAAGCTATTCATCATAACGTGATGTATGGGAAAGTTGTTTGTCTGAGCGAAAGCTATAGAATGGCATATAACATGTGGGGACAAGTTCAATCCGCGAGCAATAACAGCCGCGAAAATTTCCCCCCAAAATATTGACTTTTCAACGGACTCTAGGGCACTTTTTCGGTACTCTTACTAATAGAGAGGACATTCTTTATCAGTCACTATTATCTATTCGGTTGGAGTACCGAAAAAGTGCCCTGAAGTCCTTTTAAAAGTAAGTTTGTTGGTGATACATTACCGCGGCCTTTATTGCTCGCGGATTGAACTTATCCCCACATGTTATATGGCATTCTATAGCTTTCGCTCAGACGAACAACTTTCCCATACATCACGTTATGATGAATAGCTTTTTTGGTCTACTTTTTTGGGTTCGAATATTTTGGCCACTTATTTGACCTTACCGTCAATTTACACTGTTTGGCGGATATATTTATTTCGATAGAGCGCAAAAATAGCTATCGGCTGATAGGTCAACCTTTAAGATTGGTTTTGTCATTTTCCAGAAATGAAATTTATAACGTCATTTTAGCCAATTAGTTGTGCACGTCGAAAGTCATGGGTCCCAGGTTCGAAGCCGCGCGCGTGCAAACCCTTTTGCGGGCTTTTACCACGAGAAATCTGTAAAACAAACATCGGTTCTGACCTTTGTGTGCTTCGTGGAGCAGAATGATGCATTGGATGAGTAAGAAACATTAAGATTGCACGAAAAGTTGGAAAATGCGGATCTGTTAGTTTTAACGCGACCGCCTTAGGAAAATCGATAGTGTCATTGGTAGGGACGCCCTATCCAGATGTCATGGATGTATGTTGTAGAGAATTTTGTCGCGTACTGAATAGTACTATCCGCATTCTGTTCTCACTGAAACCATTGAAAATACAGCGATTCGAATAGTTTTAGGTCATTTTCTGACAATGGCTGAAAAATCGAAAAATGTTTTTTTTTCATGGAAGATGATAATTTTATGAAATTTTGATATGGAGCTTTTTTGAAAAGAAGCACGTGCTGAATCGAATGAAATGGTTCATTTTATGTTACAACAAGAATTTAACTCCTTTTCACGCATTCCTTGAATCCTACATATCCGAGGTACCCATATTTGAGCCTATTTTCCACCCCTTAGGGGTAGTGCACACGAAGCGAAAAGAATATATGTTATACAGTTTTTAATGCTCTACATTTTGAGATATAACACCCACACACAAATGAGTATAAGGTACTTAACCGTCAAATCCAAATATTAAAAGTAATTTTTCGATGTGAAAAAAATTGTTGACTGAAAGACGTCTGGGCTGATTTTGTTCAGAATCCAACGTTGATTCCGTTAAAAAAAATAAAATTGGCAAATATTGATATTAAAGAAAGTTATGGGGACTTCAACTTTTTCCATACATTTGCATGCCCAGACAAGGAAAATTTTTTTTAAACAAAATTGACCTTCTAATTTTCTTCATAGTGCGCATGGGTACTCCAAATTAAATTTTGGATAACCAAATCAGAAATTTTTGCCCCGGGGCAGGCTCCCACTGAGGACTGCTTGATCCTAACAGAGAGGCTCTCTTAACGTTGAGCTTCTCCGCCACTAAGTATCTATGAAATCTTCTTAATACAGAGTTACTGTACTAACACTTTTGTTTTTAAAAATATATTTGTTCAGTTCAGTGTTAACCAAAGTATGAATGATGATCCTGCGCTAGTCGCGAAGAATAAGATGCACAGCGTTTTGTCCCCAGTAGTTTGGGGTGCATCTGATGTTTTACTAATCTACGGACATATCCTTGGATTTTACCAATCTACGGGCATGGCCCGTGAATTAATATTTTTATTTTGATGTTTTCTCACGTTGCGGTCGAGTTTTCTTCAGCACGCGTATGTCCAAAAATGTATACCGCGTAGGAAAATATTTCGAATACGGTGGCAATACATTTGTGAGAAATGAACCGATGCTGCTGCTCGGAACGCTGTGAAGATGAGCTCTCAGTAAAAAAAGCGATCGTAAGAACACCAGAGTTCTGGGCTCTTCCTTTTGCTCTACACGAAGAACACAAGCAAATCAATGGCAATTACATATTTATTTATTTATCGGCAGAATGACGTCATTGTTCAATGGCTGATGTGAGTTTTGTGAAAGTTAGAAGAGAATTGTTAGAATTGTCTCCTCTGATTTCTTTGAATTCATTTTTTTCAGATTCTTTTATCATGCCATTTCTGTCGTCCCCTTCTGAAATCAGTTTCCTTCTTAATGCAGAGTCACTGTACTAACACATTTGTCATCATACTTTTTTTTTCAGAGTGACTCCCCGATATATCGAGGAGTCATCTTGTTACTCATATTATATTGCGGGTGCACTACGCAAAAAGGCACCGGGTCTCTACAATCCACAGCTGAATAATTTTTAGATTTTTTAAAGGTTTTTTTAAACATTGAATACATCGGAAAAAGACAAATGCGGGAGAAAAAGTCCCGAGAAAAAGAAAGAAAATAAACATTTACTTTTATTCGCAATATCGATCAAAGAAGGCTATAAAAACATCTCATAAGTAGAAATCGAAGAGAAAAATGAGTGTCATAGACTGTCGATATGAAACAACAACAATGTTCTGCTCAGATTTTCATATTAATTAACGCGACAGAATGTTGAGATATGAAATGAGTTATGGATTAAATTATGTGAATCTCATTCAGTTTAACGATTTATTATCCAAATATCAAACAATATAAATGTACATACTGCTTTCCTAACGAAAGGGACTGAGAAAAAGATAGAGCGAGAAAGCGAACGAGAGAGAGAAAGAGAGGGAGGGGAGAGAAAGAGAGCAAGAGAGAATTGAAGAGAGATTATAGTGAGAGATAAAGACGGAGCGATTGAAAGTTCGAGGGAGGAAGACAATATTATTAAGATAAGCGAATATATGGAAGGAAAACAGGATGCCTTGTCATAGTTACCATTTATTAATTAGTTTTATTTGTTCTATTACACTTCTGATGGTCGCCCATCGGTGGGCACTTGGGTTTGTTCGTTTTAGGCACAAAACATTGCACAAAACAGCCGTGTCTCTTCCCTCTGCACTTGAATAATTTTACATTTCTGTTTATTTTGAAATGGACAAAAAGAAAGTGGAAAGGACA
Source organism: Allodiplogaster sudhausi (assembly GCA_945643635.1). Lineage (NCBI taxonomy): Eukaryota > Metazoa > Nematoda > Chromadorea > Rhabditida > Diplogasteridae > Allodiplogaster > Allodiplogaster sudhausi. Next base: position 1,587,794 of record CALZFC010000013.1, read on the forward strand.
GAGTCGAGAAAAGAAAAAGAAGAAACGTTGATTTTTATATATATATGCAATCCTTGATACGGTACAAGACAAAAAATTCTCGTTAGTAGAAAAGGGTGAAAACGAGAAAAAAAAAGTGAAATCTGGTTGTCAATGCCATTCGTGACATATATATGTATATGTATATTGTTTGAGGGACATGGAGACGAAGGGGGCAAAGGGAAAGAGAATCCGTATAAAATGAGCGATTATTATATAAAAACTTAAAATTGTCATTGACTACTCGCCGTTGAAACTACATATAAGTAAGTATGTATGTCTTACCCGAAGTGCCTTTTTTCATTCTTTGTCAGTTCATTTCCAACATCGCCCTTTACAGCCTGCAATCCGCATGTGCTCGTAATAGAGTTGAATTTTTTTTTTTTCCTTGATCACTTAATGAAGTAAGCTTTTTATTCATTAAAAATCGAGGGAAAGAGAGAGAGAGAGAGGGAGAGAAGGAGAGATAAGGAGAGCGAGGAGAGAGAAAAGGAGAGAGATGGACCGAGAGAAAGGACACTAAGTGATCGTTGTTAACGTCGTATCATACATACATTTCTAAAGGGAAGACACTGGCACAGTTTTCATGGGGATTTATAAAATATTCCTTACTTATATCGCTGAGACAAAAGAGAGAGAGAGAGAGAGAAAGGGAGAGAGAAAAAGAGAGAAAGAGAGCAAGTTAACATCTGTATTACTTTGATTTCGTGATATGTATGCTTGAAAATCTCATTTCTCAACTTCTTCTATTTCTCTGTACGGGAACATTTTGTCTTCTACTGTCATCACAAGGATTACAAATGACTGTCTCCGAATCCTTCTTTTGTCGAGTCTAACCTTTGGATATTATTTCTTCTTCCGATGTATTCTTTTTTGAAAAAAAAAATTAACTTCAAAATAAATATTTTAAAGAACAGAATGATAAAAACACTTCATCTACCGTGCGGAGAAACGGCACTTTGTTGTAATGCGCCCTTGTGCCTCCCGTACATCATATTCTTTGCCTTCATTGTCCACTTCAAATCGTCCCGCCATTTGCTTCATTTTTCTCAATAAATCCAATGCCCTTTAATGCTATTTTATGCAATTCTTGTTGTTGCTAAAAATGTCCCTGTAATAAAACTGTAAATAAGATTTGTAACCATATTCGTGCTTTATCTTCAGGCGTGACACAGAAAAAAAAGAGTCTAATTTGTAATTCCAAATTCGTGAGAGTTTAGCACGTGGTGTAACCAGAGAAAAGGATGAAATAGAAGAAGAAGAAAAAGAAACATTTCAACAAGTAGTTTTCGTAAAACTGTTTTCGTAGAAATTAAACTGGTTCGTGGAAGACTAACTAACAAGTGCGTGTTCAGTGGCTAACAATTACTGAAAGGCGAAAAAAAAAATCTTCGAAATTAATGTTTCGCAACAATTAGAAGACAGAAAGATATATTCAATACTCGAAAGAAGAGGGGAAAGATAGAAAAAACTTTAACAACGAAACAGAAAATTTCTCTAAAAGTGCAGTGGTGATAATGACATCCCCTAACAGCGTGCAATGTGAAATGTTTGGTGCATGATTCTGGCATAGAATTGAGAGAGAGAGAGAGAGAGAGAGAGAGAGAGAGAGAGAGAGGATGGAAGTGAGACAAGTTCCCAAACATTAAAAGGGGAATTTAAATTCCTTTAAAGAGTCCTTTGACTCTTTAAAGGAATCCACATAAAAAGAAAAAGGTAGCAATTCTGTACAGAAAGCTGACTGACTGTCTACCTGACAATGAGAGAGAGGGCGAGGGAGTCATGGAAAAAGAGATGAGTTGATAGGCTAATGTATTCAGGTACGGATTACGGTAGCCTAGAAGAAATTATCAAAAATAAACATGATCATTGATGTTTGATCATCGATACAGAAAAAATTTTTACAGGCAATTTCGTGCCGGAATGAGCCAGTCGTCTTTCTGAGTACTCATAGAAATAATAAAAGAAAAAGCGCGAGGAGGCAGAGAAGAAATAGAAAGAGAGTATGAGAGAGGCGGAGAGAAAGATGAAAAAGTTGGCAGATAAAGGAGAGAGCATGAGACAGAGAGAGAGAGAGAGAGAGAGAGAGAGAGGAGGGAGAAAAGGGAGAGAGAGAGAGCGAGAGAGAGAGCAAAGAAAGAGAGAATCTTTACAAGCATGGAGCCTTAAACTTTTTTTTTATGAATTAAGCTACTGAAAGAAAGAATTCCTTTAAAAACCTTAAATATCTATCATTATGAAACGCTTTAAAGGATGTTGTTTCAAGAAAAATAAAAAAAGAGGCACACTTGCTGCTTAAATTACTCAGCTATGCTCCTCTTTAATATGCCATGATCTCTGATCAGTGATCAGTGATCATTGGTCTTTGATCGCTCCTCCTCTTTAATCCCTGACAATGAGACTCTCTCTTTCCGCGCCGACTCCGATCCACTTGACGTGGACGTTGATGAACTTCTCGATGAAGAGCACGTAGTCGCGGCACGTCTGCGGAAGGTCGTCAAAGGTGCGCACGCCAGAAGTTGGCGACTGGAAATATAACAGAAATAATTAAAATTATAAAAATAATTAAATTGTAAAAATAACAAAAATTAGAAAAATTATAAAAATTGTAAAAAAAATACTTGACATTATATAAAAAGAGTCTGCAAATAATAATAATATTTTTTTTTAGAAATAATAGATTTGCAAATAAAAATAAACAAATAGACAAATGAGAGTAAGTAAACAAATAAATAAGTATCTACGCCTGCAGCCTACAGTGATTATGTTATGGTTAGTATTAAATTTCATTTACAAATAATAATATTTATATTTAAAAAAATTAAATTAAAAATAAAAATAAAATAGGCAAACCCTCACCATCCATCCGGGCATCGTGATGTACTCCACTTCGATCTTGTTCCACGCGGAAGCTTGCGCGGGCGGCGCGCTCAGCGCCTGGCCATCCAGCTTGTAGCCGACTGCGATCTGTAAAATGGAGCTAATTAATTAATTAATTTTAATTATTGAGGCTAAAATAAATACATTTTAAGTATATATATTATATAAATACAATTTTTTTAAAATTAAAACAGATCAGCTTGTATCCGATAGAGACCTGGAAAACAGTAGGCAAAAGTTGTGAAAAAGGTGGTGCGAGGGTCCCCAAAAGCAACTAGATTAGTAGACCCTCATGTCGAGAAACATTGGATGGATAAGCCATAAATTATGATTGTATTTATTTACTTACATACATTTTAATTATGCACACGTTAAAATAAACAGACGAGCTATTTCTGGAAGGTTTATCAAGACACGATACCCTACAATATCAAAGATCTTTTGAACAGAGCAGCTACAAATATGGGCCCCGCTAAGAAGAACCACCGTGTCCGTAAACAGGCTCTTTAGAAAATTCACTTTTTTAAACCGAGACTTCCCACTGACACATTTCCCACTGTGAATTTTTTTTATCTTCAATAAAATTTAAATTAATTGACCACCTCTAGATAGAATTTATTTTAACCAAAAAAGTACAAATAAACAAATAACAAATCGCTCTAAACTGGACTTCCCAAAAGTTTTAATCTTTTTTTCTTCTTCAATTTTTTTCCAAACAAAGAAAGAAAAAAAAGATGAAATAAAATTTTTCCTTTTAAATAAAACTTTAAAAACATAATTAATTGATTAATTAAGAGGCAGATAAACAAGCCTTAAGCTCTGGGAACGAGTCCAGAATGTCCAGCTTGGTCAGCGCAACTGCAGTATAGCCATTGATCATTGCAGAGCGCGTGAGGAGCACGAGGTCGAGCCAGCCACATCTAAAAAATTATAGGAGAATATTAAAATAGATTTAAAAAAAATTATAGTTCAAAGTCAATATAAAAAGTAAATATAAAAAAAATATTGTAGAAAATGGTTATAAGTAAATATTTAAAAATTATGGTAAATAGTAAAAAGTAAATATATAGAAAAAAATGAAGGGAGTAAATAGTAAATATAAAAGCAGTATAGTAGATAGATCATGGTTATAAACGTCTATTTCACAGAGCCCCACCCAGTCCGCCCGCAGAACCAAATCTCACTCTGGTTTTGAAGTCCAAATTATGTTTTCCTATTACACAAATAGCTTTCCGGGCTCCAAATTCAATACCCCACCCAATTTCTACAAGCTATCGACCGTGGCCTATATTACCAATTGTTAAAAGTAAATACAAAAAATTAAATATAAAAAAAAACAACGTGCATATGGCAATCAAATTTAAAGAGGCTGCATTGTTAGATTTCATAGAATTTTACTCTATGCCTCCCTCGACATAGCTGTTTTACTCTTTTCTTTAGGAGCAAAGTATATTTTTTCGTTCCTCGTCTACGGAAAGCCAATACACTTTTGTAAAATGCAGATAAGATGGAAAAAATTTTTAAGCGATTTCGGCTGTGCTAAATTAATCAATCAATTCTAAGTACACAAATTCTTTTGGATTCCAAATGCACCTTATCTATACAAGAATTCAACGACGATGACAATCTTCACCTCGGCCCTGATTACTTACTTCCTAAGACTGAAATAATTTTTTAAGCGAAAATAAGATAATTGTGACATAACCAAAAGATATATACCTTAATGTTAACTTTAATCTCGCCATTACCTTTGCTGTAATCAACCCTACATAAATTATATTTGAAATAACTACTCTTTTCACAGTGCGCGCGCAATTCTCAAGAATCTTTCCGACCCGGCGTTTTAAAACAACATGGAAGACAGATATCATGGCGAAACAAGAAGAATGGCGTTACTCGTCATTTTTCGCTTGGGGTCCAACAACAAAAATCGAAAATTGTGTAGTTTTGAGTGTTTTAAATTAAGTTTCGGGAAGATCTCTGGCAAAATTGAAGCCTATTTAAGCACCGCTCCACCTCACCCCTAATTCAACCTCACTTCTCCCCATTCCTCGCCTCCACCCTCTCCCTTCCCCCCTTTACCTCAACCCCACTTCTCCCCCTTTCCTCACCTCCTCTTCCTGCCCGTCGTGACTCCGACCTCCTGCCCGATTCGCTGAAGCTTCTCTCCGTCCTCGTCGAACAGCTCGGTCGGGAAGGGGCCGGTGCCCACGCGAGTTTGGTACGCCTTCACCACGCCGATCACCTTGAAGAACAAAGAATTGTAAAAAAAAATTTAAAAAAATTCTCGTGCTTCAAATTTTTTCTAACCATAAATATGCATTATGACAATTCCCCTACAACCCCAACACATAGCAACCGCCTGCTATAATACCTTTGATCTCACAGGCCTAGTTCATGTAAAATCACGTGTGTATGTCATCGCTTCAAAAACCAACTGCTGAGACAAATTATTTGCTGTCTTCCTTCTTGGTTAAAAGAAAGACCATAGTAAGCGACATAAAATCGAACATATTAGCAATATTTAATATCGTCTGCTCACTCATCCTACTTCGGGGCTTTTTTGGTCACCCCAGTCTAACAATAAGCTATATTTTTGTTTATGTCTTTCATTTTTTTATGTTGTAGGATAACGTAAACCTTCTTTAAACATCATGATGATATATCTCCAATATTCTATCAAATATATACGTTAGAATACGCTCGACACCCTCACATACTAAAAAAAAGTCTTCTTTATAATAGTATATTTCTTCTTTTTTTCTCAAACCTCTCCCAAAATTCTAAATTACGGCCTTCCTACCTCTCCGATTACGGTAGGCGGAATCCCAAGTCCCGTACAAGCGCCGCCGACAGTAGCATTCGATGAAGTGCAGTATGGGTAAGTGCCTAAAAGGAGGGAGAAGAAAATCAACATTTTAATACACCATAATCCTAATCTCATTATTTTCCTTTTTTGGCAAAATTCCACAACAAAATACAAAAAATATACTGGCAATTAACATTTTTCTTCTTCACGTAATTGCTTAATTCTTTAAAAAAACCTTTCATATCCTGCTGAATGTTGGCTTTTTCTCTTCTTTCTTTATGCACAATCAACGTGATATTTTTGGGCAATTTTTTTCTCCAAAAATAAAAATTTAAAATTAAGAATAAATAAAATTAAAATTCCAAACCAAAGTCAATGTCGAGGAGTGCTCCGTTGGCGCCTTCGACCAGGATGGCCTTGCCCTGATTCATTGCACCGTGCAGATAGCTGACCGTGTCGTGTACGAGGCCCTTCGCGCGAACCGTGTCTCGGAGACCCTGCAATAGGTTTTTGTTTCTTAAAAAAAAAAACAGAATTAAAAAAAACCCTAGAAGGGATAATTCTTCTTTTTACTAAAAAAGTTTTTCCTGTTTTAATTTAAAAAACCATGGAATAGGTATTTCTGTTTTTTTATTAACTAACAATAAAATAAAATAAAACCATGGATGGAGTAGGCAAACCTTTTTATATTATAATTAAAACCCCGATACTTTGTTATTATTATTATTAATATTTAGATTGACATTAGTATTTTTAGAATGGGAATTATAAACCTTGGAATAGATTTTTCTACTAGAACTAAATACCCTGGAATAAGGGAAAACCTTTTCGCTTGGTTCTAAATACGATCTATTTATTATAAACCACCATCTCACCATGTTATCGAGGAACAATTTATTGCATGAAGGATATATCCTATGCAACGGATCCAAAACCACGGGGCATGAATTTTTAACTGAAATTTTACATTTGATTTTTTTTTTTACATTTTTTTTATAGTTATTTTAATCAATACTTTCCCTCGTCACAACCTTGAACTTCTCCAACTCGGCAGCCTCGTCAATCTCAAGTCCCGGGAACTGCTTCTTGTAGTAGTCAACCAAGCGGTGATATCTGACATGAGATAAAGAATTATTTGTTTTTCATTTTCATAAACAATTTTTAGAATGTTAATTTTTACACAAAAAAAAAGTTGGGGGAAGGTATGGCTTTTCTCTGGCAAAAACGATTTTAAACGCAACTCAGTTTTACCTATCCTCGAAGGCCTCAAAGTCGCCCATGAGATCGGCCACTCGCACTCCGTTTCGGAAGCACTTGGACGAGTACGTCGGGCCGATTCCTCGATTTGTCGTACCGATCTTACTGTAAGACAAAAATTTACCCAACCTTCAAATTAAAATGCACTGCAAGTCCGAGAGTCAAAATGAGAGAGAGAGAGAGAACGAGAGAGAGAGAACGAGAGAGAGAGAACGAGAGAGAGAGAGAGAGAGAAAGAGAGAGAGAGAGAGAGAGAGAGAGAGAGAGAGGGAGAGAGGGAAGAGAGCCAACTTGGCCGCAGAAAGGGAGCTCTCTTGCATCCCATCCACAAGAGCGTGAGCGGAGAAGACGAGGTGAGCCTCGGCTGAGATTTTCAATCTAAAAAGTATTTTATTTCATTATTTATATTATTATTTATTTTCGCCAAGAAAAACAAGTTATTTAAATATGAGAGCATCAGTATTCTTCCCTTTCTTCTTATTCCATATACAGTAACTACCAGCACATAAGCTCTTTCCGTCACTCTGGGAAATCAAATATGATTCGTAGCATATTTCGCATTTTGTTACTGAAAAGAAATGGCTATATATTTGAAAGAAAAGACAAATAAACCACCGTGTCCTCTCGAGAATTGAGTGGTTGCATTGTAGTGAAACCTTTTCGTGCTAGGACCTAACGTCAACAATTTCAAATCCTAAAAAAGGCGGGAAAAGTCTGCCTACCTCTGTTCCCATCCGGCCTCTTGGTCCACGCCGTTGTGCGCGACCTCAGCGAACATTGCTTCCAGATTGACGACGACTCCATTACCAATCACGTTGACGCATCTATAAATTATTGCTTGTTTACTTCTTAACAATACTTTGCCTACTTCATAACAATATTTTGCTTACTTCTTAAGATTACTTTGTTTACTTTTTAATACTCTTATACATTTCATATTACATTACCATGTCGCCAAAATGAAAACCACATGCTTAATTTAATGCATTAAAAAAAGGTTGCTTGACAAAAATTTGCCGCAGGGATAACTTTTCTTCACTTTTTTTTTATTTCTGTAAACTACTTTAATTTTTTTTACAATAATATTAACTTTAATTTAAAAAAATAACAATAAGAAAAATAAGAAAAGAAAACATAATTCAACTCACTTGTCCGAGATGATTCCGGAGGGCAGGAGATGAAAGTCATACTTCTTGCCATTTGCCACGACCGTGTGTCCGGCATTGTTTCCGCCCTGGCAGCGGGCGATCACGTCGAGCTGTAATTATAGTGTGTTTGGTGAAATTTTAGTGTGATGCCGGGAATACTGTACCCTTCTTGGCAGCACCTTCGACGTTTGTTTTTCCATTTCATGGCTTAAATTTCCCATATACCCGAAAATCCCAAGAAACTAAATACGAAAAAAAATAAAGAGGCACATTAAAAATTGCAACAACATCTAAGAAAAAAACAGCCTCTTTCATGGAAAACCATGACCACGTAAATCAAAAATTCGCTAAATCCGTCAAATCTCGGTTGCTACCGTATACCTTGTTATGCTCGATGAGATAGTCGATGATCTTGCCCTTGCCTTCATCGCCCCACTGCGCGCCGAGCAGCACGGTGACGGGCCGTCTGTTAGCCGAGCGGTGGTTGTTGTCGTTGCCGGATGGTGTACCGTTGAGTGTCGTCGTTGTCGCCATTTCCGACTTCTCGCCCTCACTCGCTCACTCCTCTCGCCGCCGAGAAAACACGCTGAAAATCAGGGAATATAAAAGTCACTGTTGAGGACCCAGAAGATTAGGGTGGAGAAGTAGGTGGTTATGGGCACGGAAATCGACAGAATCTTTTTCTCCCTGTCGAAAATATTCCTGATCATGAGTCCAAAGTCTTGTAATATAACAAAAGAGAGCAATCTAATTGTGAGCATTTACAAAACGCGCTTTTTCCAATGAACACAAACGCGAGATAGATTAACCATACGAAAACAGGTTGAAGCTCAAATCACTGGCAAACTTATGCAAAGAGATAAATCCAATTTAAGTAACACAAAACCACCTGCCTTTTTTACCTTTTTTTATGTTAGATCAAATAAATTTTTTTAAGATCAGTTATGGATAACAACATGGAAATACGGTAAGTAATTAAACGTAACGAGGAAAATAAGATAAAAAAGATAAGACGGAGCAACGAAGCAGCACCGGAGATTCGTCGGGTTTCGGAGGTGTCTTTTATACGCTTTAGTGGGTGATGCAAGACATGACGAAAGTAGTGGTCAGTACGATCTGGTTCAGCCCACATTTTGTGATGATGGCACATTTAGCAGCGGCGTCTATCTATTTCTATCATACTATTTGGGATGCGGGAGACGAGAGAGAGATGAGAAAAGATAGAGAGAGAGAGAGACAGCGAAAGAGAGATCTGGAAGAGAGAGAGCGAGAGAGAGAAAGAGAGAGAGAAAGAGAGGGGGGGGGAGACAGAGAGAAAAAGAGATCAGGAAGAGAGAGAGAGAGAGAGAGAGAGAGAGAGAGAGAGAAAGAGAGAGAAGGAGAAAGAGTAGAGAAACTAAAAGTCGAAATCAAAGGTTAAAGGAGCAAGCCCTGTGTGTCCTCGGGAGTAATCCGATTACATCAGTGATCTTATAACTGAAACTGCTTACTGGTTGAGTGGAAATTGAAAAAAAAAGAAAAATAGAAATGTGGGGAATTAATTGGCAGTTTGCCAATGATATTAGGATTTACTGTTTGTTAAACTGGTGTAATCCTTTGGCGTATGTTTCTATGAATAGAATAGAAAATATATAATAAGGATGAATCGGACGACGGGAGGGGGTCGGTCATATGGGGAAAATGGCAGTAGAAATGTCAACTATTAGAGAGAGGGAGACGAGAGAGATGGGAGGAGAGAGAGAGGGGGAGAGAGAAAGAGAGAGATAGATAGAGAGAGACGGAGAGAGAAAAAAAAGGCTATTGCCGGCGTCTGTTTGTAAAGGGGGGGGGGGGGGTGTGATGAAAAGAACATCTTTCCTGGCGAGGAAATGTTAGACGATGTCAGCGATAGAAGCAGCGAAACAACGAATCACGCGTTCTGTGATACAACGGCGTCATGGACACGGAAAGAAAGTGACGAAATAGGGAGAGTTGTGAGAGAGAGAGTAGAGAGAGAGAGAGAGAAATGGAGAGAGAAGAGAGAGATAGAGAGAGAAGAGAGAGATAGAGACATGGAGAGAGAGAGAAAGAAGAGAGAAAGAGAGAGAGAGAAAGAAAGTCAGAGAGCTAGACAAGTGTCAAGATTATATGCTCCAGCCATAAAGCGCCCGTGTGACATGCATCGTATAAGGAAGGACATTTGACCGCTCATTCGAGCAGACTACGAAAGAGAACGCTAGTAAGAGAGAGTGAGAGAGAGAAGCAGAAAAGAAGAGAGAGAGAGAGAGAGAAAGATAGAGAAGCAGAGAGAGAGAAGCAGAGAAGAAGAGAAAGAGAGAGAGAGAGAAGCAGAGAAGAGAGTGAGCGAGTGAAAGAGAGAGGCAGAGAGAAAGAGTGAGAGAGAGAGCGAGAGAGAGAGAGCGAGCGAGAGAGAGAGAACAGTTTTGGCGGGAGATAGCAGCGGCGCGCGTCTAGGAAAACATTTGGCCAGGACAGGACAGATAGAGGCGCGAAAAATGGCAGGTCATTCTGATCGTTTTTAGAAGATAAGCGAGGAAACGAGAGAAAGTTTTTCTTGCTTCGCGAAGAACACAAAGATTGTTTAGTTGTCGACTCCATTCAAGTGTTTTAGAACCCAACTATATAAAGATGTTGTCTATCTAATAATTGATATATAAATAATAATAATAATATCTCTCTCTCTCTCTTAGTTAATGAAAAAGGCAAATTAGTATTTAAAAAAAAGCGTTATATTAAAAAAAAACACGGACGATTTTCGCTCCTATTTTTTTATGGCTTCGATACTGGCCTTTTTTAAAGATAAAATAAAAGAGAGAATCATCTGATTTTACTGCCCGATTTATATCATGAAGCCCTAAACTATTTGAATCCTAGCAGCGAGCAAATTTGACAGTCTACTATTAGATTCCTTGAAAAAATCTCCCATGCAAACTTCTTAAACAAAAATCATAATAAATAAATTCAGATGTTGCCTAGCCATAAGGAGACGCTTCAAAACTCCTTTTAAACTAAGAGGGAAAAAGCTAGAAGCGCACTATCTAGAAGGTGGAACTGACAATGACGTCATAGCTGATTCACCTGAGGATTAATCCCAACTCGGCCTTTTCTTCCATAACGTCAGAGCTATTTTAACGCTCGCAATAGATAGAAATGCGACATTCTGAAGTCGTAGAATTGCGAAATTGAGAAGGAATTAGAGCTGGGTCCCGAGTTCCAGAATTCGGATGAGAGGATGCGGAACTTTGTGATGAATCGCACTTTCTCTCTCTCTCTCTCGTCTCTCTCTCCTCTCGCATTAGATGAGAAGTGTAACATACACCGTGGACTAGTGGAGCACAGGTGAGACTGGAGAAAACGTGGCAATAGGAGAAAGAAAGAGAGAGAGAGAGAGAGAGAGAGAGAGAGAGAGAGGTAGATGGAGAGAGAGAGAGAGAGTTAAAGAAAGAAAGACAGGTTAGAGAAAAGAGAGTGAGAGAGAGAGAGATAGAGAGAGACAGGTTAGAGAAAAGAGAGAGAGAGACAGTTAGAGAGAGAGAGATTGAAAGCAGTAAAGCTGAACGGGGCAAAAAAAGATCCGGCAGGCATCATGGTGGCTGCTGCTGTCCTGGAGTTCGTGTGGTTCGCACAAACAAAATTACAAGAGAGGCCAAGTGAACTGAGACAGAGAGCGAGAGCGAGAGAGAGAAAAAGAAAGAAGGAGAGAGAGAGACGAGAGAGAGAAAGAGAGAGAGGGAGAGAGAGAGAGAGAGAGAGAGATAGAGGGAGAGATAGTGACAGAGAGAGAGAGAGCGAGAGAGAGAGAAGCAGAGAAAGAAAGAGAGCATCCTAGAAACTCGACTAAAGTGCCAGAGATCCATGGCATGGGAGAAGGGGGGGGGTGGGCAAATCAGCGGGGAAAAAGAAGAAGCAAAAAAGTTTCATTCCGCTGCTTCTGACGCAAGTTGTGAAATCGTCGTCGTAAACAAGCAAAAAAAATAATCAACATCACTTTTTCATCTCTTTGGGGCAAGGTATTCATATAAACACATGTGTGTTTATATTAAAAAAAAAAAACGAAATGAAAACACCTGGATTTACTTGGAATTAGAAATATACTAGCACTACTCTCTAGTATTAGCAAGCATGACGTTAAAAAATGCTTTGGCATTTCGCCAAACATTTTTTTTAAATGTTTGGCATTTTGCCGAACATGTCAGGAATAGCAAAAGAGGAATTCGAATTCTGCGAATAGCTACTAGCAATATACTGACGTGAAAATGATGCAAGCCTGTGCGACGTAGAAGATAGGAAATAGGCGCGTCAAAAGGCTATATATATATATATATATATATATATATATATATATATATATATATACATATATATATATATATATATATATATATATATATATATATATATATATATTTATGTTGCGCGCAATGAAAGGAAGTACGTGAAGCGAAGATAAATTACAGGCCTACTTTTAGGTGAGAGAGTTATGAAAGGGAAACGCGGAGAAAAGGATGAATTCTTTTTCGCAGTAAAAAGCTTGCAAATACAAAGTGAAAGCGCATTGTTATCTTCCAAAGCAAACTATTCATTTTAAAACAAAAAGGAAGAGAAAAAGGAAGTTCACGCTAGAAACCAAGGATCACACACGAGGATTTAGCAAGAATTCGACTCGGCGAATCATTTGCAAACGTTAAAACGTTAAATAGAACAGAAAGCAACACGGGAATCCGGCGAGAAACGCAAACAACTCTTTCAAAACATTTTTTTTAGGCTGGAAATGGCTAGCGACCTACCGTATCGAAGAGATTGCAATCTGTTAGTACGACGGGTCAGAAGGTTTTCGGGCGGTCATCTGCTCTCGTTCCTGTTATAACTTCAAAAGTATTTGCAAGGTTTTCATTTCTTTCATTTAAATTATAAAAATCTTTTAATCTCCTTATTTTTGTTCTTTTTTTTGAGATATTTATTTGTCCCTTTTATTAAATGATGCAAAGTCGTTTAATTGTTTTTTTCAGCGTTTACATTTTTCTATTTGAAATCGTGTACGTCTTTCGCTTTTGATTCTTTTGCTTTTAATCGCAATTATATCTCCCTAAATTTCACATGTACATGACCTCTCTGCATCCCTCGAACTCGCTTCTCTACCTTACGCTCTCTCTCTCTCTCTCTCTCTCTCTCTGTATCTCTCATTCTCCCTCACTCTCTCTCTCTCTCTCTCGTGCTACCCTCTCCTCTATCTCTATCCATCTACCTCTTATTCTCTCACTCTCTCACATCTTGGGCAATGACAGTGCCATTTAGCGATTGTTGTGATGTACCCTTCAGGGTCGTTAGCCTTTTATCTTCTCTTCTTCTCTCTCCTTCTCTCTTCCTTTCTCTCTCTTTCTCTCTCTTTCTCTCTCTCTCTCTCTCTCTCTCTCTCTCTCTCTCTACTTCTCTCCCCGCTATCTCCCTCCCCCCTCCCAATCAACCCATTCCTGCTACTTTTCATCCCAGTGCCCCAGCTGACTCAGTCTCCCTTGATCATGTTCTGCTCATGCCATTCAGGCAGTCCATTCATCCATTCGTGATCTGCTCTCCCTCTCTCACTCTCTCTCATCCTTATTCTCTCTCTCTCTCTTTTTCTCTCTCTCTCTCTCTCTTCTTTCTCTTTCTCTTCTCTCTCTCACCCCCTTCTCTGTAAAGCCCTACTAGGACCTATCCGGTCATATTCCACCCCCCCCCCCTGATCGGGAGCCCTAGACCCCAGGCACTAACCAGAGGCCCTCGCTCTCCGTCTCTCTTCTTCTCTCTCTATCTCTCTCTTCTCTCTCACTTTCTTCTTTCTCACTCTCCATCTCTCTTTCTCTCTCGTTTTCTCTTTCTCATTTCTCTATCTCTCTCTCCCACTCGCACCTTGTTAGCACAAGTCTTCTCCTCTGCTCCTCGTTCTCCCAGTTCTGATTCACACGTTGCTTTTCCGTCTCACCTCCTCGTACCTCTCGTGCATCGCTCCGGCTTTCTCTCTGTCTCTCTGTCCCTCTCTCTCTCTCTGTCTCTCTCTTACCCCCTCCCTCCACCCCCTATTATGGCGCGCGCGGCGAATCTGTAGAATGTGGTGGGCTAGCCCTGCGGCGTCTACAAAGTGAATGGAACGAGAGTGAGAGTGAGAGAGAGAGAGAGAAAAAGAGAAGTGGCGTTTTGGAGAGCTTGTCCGAGAGAGAGAGAGAGAGAACGAGAGAGAGAGAGAGAGAGAGAGAGAGAGAGAGCAAGAGAGAGAGAAGGGCGGAGAGAGAGAGAGAGATGGTGAGAAAGAAGGAGGGAGAGAGAGAGAGAGAGATGGAGATGGAGAGAGAGAGAGGGAGAGAGAGAAGGAGAGAGAGAGGGGGAGAGAGAGAGAGGGGGAGAGAGAGAGAGCGAGAGAGAGAGGGGGTTAAAGATAAAGACTAAAATGGAAGCCAGATCCACCGCTGCAGCAGCCGCATAGCATAGCCTGCTGGTCTCGTTTTGTCTCGTCTTGCTATGTGTTTTGTTTATGTTTACTTTGTCGCCTAAATGCTTTGAACAGCACATTTAAAAGGTTTAATTGTAATTTTCTAAATATTACTTTTTATTTTTGTTAAATTCTCGCCAATTTAACCTTAAAATTAATGCTTTAAATGATAAAAAACAATGATATTAAAGGAGCAAAAACTCAACTCTAATATATTTTCGTGAACATTGTTTCTCGTTGCGCGTCTCTCTAAATCACACATGTACATAAATGCACTCTCTTGCCTTTGTGTCTCAGGGAAAAAGGCGCGAATTCAAACGTGAATTAATTCTTTGAGCTACTTTAATGATAGCACTCTTTTAGAGGGCTTCGAGGAGAGAGAGAGAGAGAGAGAGACATGGGCCGACCTCCTCCACCTCCGTCAGCATCCGCATCGTCTGTGCTACTCTTCTCTTCTACTCTTCTGCTCGCACTTGTTCTCCCACCATGCGCCCTAGCGCAGGTTTTGACGTTTTTCTGTTTTTGGATTTTATTTGTTTTTATTTATATTACTTTTTTTTCTTTAAAAACAACGAGACACACTTGTTCTTCTATTTGCGAGGTAAAATTTAAATTGTTTAAATTTTTTTTAAGTTAAATCTATTCGTTAATAAATAGAAGATATGAACGGAATCCTGACATTCTCCCTTTTGTCGAGTTGCTCCAATCTGTTGCACCTTTCTTCCAAACAACTTTGAATCATGTAGTTTTCATACTTTTGAAATATACGTTAGCATTACTATTTCTCAGAGAAGTGCTACGCCAAGTCTTCCTTCTGCCTGGATGATTTATTTACTGATTTTTCTTACAATTTGCTTAGCACGAGAGTGAGAGAAAGAGAGAGAGAGCGAGAGAAAAGAGAGAAAGAAAGAGAGAAGTAGAAAGAGAGAGTGAGAAGAAAGAGAAAAAGAAAGAGAGAAGGAGAGAGAGAGAGAGCTTCTTATTTTTCTTTTCTTTGATATTTGATTTATCCACTGTTGTCATTAGCTCATTCGGTGCTTTCGTTCCCTCATTTTATTTCCAGTTTATCATATCTCTTGCGCAAATCATACGCTCCTATAGCCATTGATAAAAAGATATAGTCCGATCAGCTGTTAACTCTCTCTCTCTCCCTCTCATTCTCTCTCTCTCTCCCTCTCATTCTCTCTCTCTCTCTCTCTCTCTCGCACATGCGGACGTACTACATCCCTTACAATTAGGCAGAAGATATCCCCGTGGCCATGTCCCCCCTGGCCATCTTCCCATTGTATAGATTAGCCTCGCGTCTGCCTCTTCATGTGTGATGCAGAGAGGCACACTGCCGACCGGTTCATGCTCAACATTTGCGTGACCGCAAGAGAGCATGCGAAATTGAGAGACGGGGAAGAGAAAGAAAGAGAGAGAGAGAGATCGAGAGAGAGCGAAAGGGGAGAAGAGAGATAGAGAGCGAGAGAGAGAGAGAGGAGCGAGGAAGAGACTGAGTTTGTGTGAAAGATGGAGAGAGGGAGAGTGGGAGAGAGAGAGATAAAGATAGAGAGAGAAAGAGAGATAGAAAGAGAGGTAGAAGGAGAGAGCGAGAAAGGGATGAAAAGAGAAGGAGAGAGGGATATTGGAAATATGGATTGCGAGAGAAAAGAGATAGCAAGAATAAGAAGCTCAATCGCCTCTTGCCTCAAGCTCTTCTCACAGTATGTTGACGATATAATACAGCCTTTCTCTCTCTCTCTATCTCTCTCTCTCTCTCTCTCTTTCGCTCTCTCTCTCTCTTTCTCTCTCTCTCACACTCTCTCTCTCTTTTTCTCTCTCTCATTTTAACTGTTCTTCTCCAAGTGTTAAATTTCCTAATCGTTAGGAATTGAACGCGCATTCAAGGGGGACTTTTGGCCATGGCCGGGGAACGGATAGAACGGCTGAAAGGACATACAAATGTTGGTTATTCTCTCTCTCCCTCTCTCTCCTCTCTCTGTCTCTTTCTCTCTTTTTTCTGTTTCTCTCTCTCTCTCTTTCTCTCTCTCTCTATGATCTTGCACCATAAACATGAGTACATTTGGTGCTTTTTTTAGAGAACTCGACTGCAGTCTGGAAGCGAGAATTGTTTGCATAAGGCGGAGCGAGTTGATAGCCCGAGATTACTTGTGCATGCTGAGATCACAAATAGAATGTCCTCTCTCTCTCTCTCTCTCTCTCTGGCTCTCTCACTCTCTCCTTTTCTCTCACTTTCTCTCATCCCGCAGTATTTTTTTAAAGTCTCTTCTTTTCTCTGTCTCTCTGCCTCACGCATTCTCTCTGCCTGTAATTCTCTCTCACCCCTCCATATTCTTACATTTCGTCGTCTCCTGTTATTTATGACTTTTCTTCCTTTCTGTTCAATGCTGTGCAACAGCTCTCAGATTTCAATGTGTTTTATGCTTCTTCACACCATCATTCTTGTACTCTTATTTTTCATCTCTCTCTTTCTCTCTCTCTCTCTCTCTTTCGGTCTCTCTCTCTCGCCCTCCATCTTGCTCTCTCTGGCCGTCTTGATTTCTCTCTGGCTCTTTTTCTCTATCTTTCTCTGTTTCCTTCTCTCTCCCTCTTGTCTTTCTCTAGCACTGACTTTCTCTATCTTTCTCATTCTCTCTCTCTCTCCGTCTTGCCTTCCCTCTCTCTCTCTCCGTCCATCTCCTTCTCTCTCTCTCTATCTCTCTCCGTCTTGCTCTCTCCTTCACTCATTCACCATAGCCCGATCGGTCTGGGCACTTTTTGGCCGCTTAAAAGTCCGCATTGAATAACTGTGAGTTACGAACGGCCTTTTGAACCAGTGCGCGTGCACGTCATTGTCCATTTCGAGTCCTTGCATCACGGGGGACATGAGTTAAGAGAGAGAGAGAGAGAGAGAGAGAGAGAGATGGGGGAGAGAGAAAGAGAGAGAGAGACATAGAGAGAGACAGATACAGAGAAAGAGAAAGAGAAGGAGAGAAAGAGTGAAAGGGAGGAGAAAAAAATTGCGTGGAAATTATTGAGCAAGAGAAATTGAGAAATGCGTGAGCGATACAGACAGAGATGAGATGAAGCCAGAGATAAAGAGATAGTGAGATAAAGCGAGAGATTGAGCGATAAAAACATGTAAATGATCTCTGATCATTAACAAAATCACAAATTACAAAATCACTAATATTGCTTACTCATCTTTTATTACATGCATGAGCGGCGCAAATCCACATGGCTCCTAGGAATATGTAATTAGAATGAAATCGTAAAAAAAAGAAAAATTTAAAGAATAAAAATAATAGTTAATCAAAGCATGAAACGGTGTACGTAGTATGAAAAACGCAATGAAATGCTAAATAAATATAAATTTAGTAAACAAGTTGATGTTAAAAAAATTGAAAGAATTTCAAATTTATGTACATATTTAAAAAAAAAGTGGAAAAATAAGTAAATAAGTAAGCATATGTAGTACATTTTTCAGGCCAAATTATTTTTAGAAAAGCAGTTTAAAAATTAATTAATTAATGAACTCGTTTTCCAGGCCGCCTCTTCGATCCCGTTCCTCGATCTGTTGAGCACGGAGAGCATGATGCAGATCGCGCAGCTGGCAGCGAAGCTCGGCACGCAGACGGCAGCGGGGTCGGCGGCGGCCGAGAAGGAGATCATGTCAGCTGGGGTTGGGAGTTGGGTTTGGAGGGCGGTTGGGTTTGAGTTTGGGTTTGGAGGGAGGTTGGGTTTGGATTTGGATAGTTATAGTGTTGGTATCCTTATCATGGCCGGGTCGGCGGCGGCCGAGAAGGAGATCATGTCACTTGGGGTTGGGAGTTGGGTTTGGAGGGCGGTTGGGTTTGAGTTTGGGTTTGGAGGGAGGTTGGGTTTGGATTTGGATAGTTATAGTATTGGTATCCTTATCATGGCCGGGCCTTCGCCGGCCTCTATGCTTTGTTCATTAAAAAAAAGAAAAAAAACTCCATCTTTTTGAATTCGCGCGTTTTTGCATGACCCGTGGGCGAGATAATGTGATTTTTTTTTTGTAGGACGCCGACTATAGCGGTCAGAAAAATTCAAATTGCTAATGGTTGAGCGGCGGGCTCCATTAAGTTTTTTTATTGTTCCTTTGGAAAAAGACAGGTATGCACATATTATTCCCCAATTGTAAACTGTCACTTTCTAGGGGGAATATAGAGATTACTAAGATCCTGATCAGCGATTCTATATTTATATGGTATAATTTACTGCTCAAGCCTTTAAATCCTGTTTCATTTTACGCACGAAACTCTTCTTCATTCTCTCTGCAACCGAATACACTTCTTCTCGATGCATCTCTCTCACTCAATCTCTTTCTCTCTCTTTCTGTCTTTCTCTTTCTCTTTTTCTCTCTCTCTCCCTCTGTCTCTCTATTTAGCGGCTGTATTTGCCGTGTCCTCTAGAAAATTTTGCGATCGCGCCAATCTCCGTTCCCGTCACTTTTTCTAGCACAAACCTTTTTTGTTTGTTTGTTTGTTTATTTGTTTGTTGTCTCTCTCGTCTCCCTCACAGAGAAGCTTCACACACTTTCAGCACATCGTTTAGTGGTGCATACGGTGCATCTGCACTCAAATATTCAGTGAAGATGATATGATTCCGATTCCGTAAAAGGCGATCAGATTCTGTTAAAATGATTCCTTAAAATGCACTACTCAAATGCTATAAAATGATGCCTCAGATTCTGCAAAAAGTTGTTGCTGTGAATGTTTTACTAAAAAACCAGCGACAAAGTAATGAAAAAAAGAAAAAATAATAATTCTGAAAGCAAAAAATTTCTAGAATTTAATAAAGGAACCAAAAAAATGTAAAACAAGTATCTTTCAGAAACTTTAAAGCCTCTTCAAATTTATATAACAAAACCTCTCTCCCCCTCTCTCTCTATCTAACCCTTTCTCTCTCTGTCTCTGTCTCTCTCTCTCTCTTTCTCTCTCTCTCTCTCTCTCTCTCTCTATCTTTCTCGCTATCTCTCTTTGCAGGCTTCGCGAGGGTGCTCCCGAGTTGCGGCCTCTCACTCTGAATCAGCGTCCCTCCGAGCTGCTCGGCCAGGCCTTCTCAAATGTCGTCCGGCCACTGAAGATGCAGGCACTCCAAGGCATTCAGGCGGGCGTCGGCGG
>CALZFC010000013.1:1612500-1715000 GCA_945643635.1 Allodiplogaster sudhausi
TCCGATGAGAGGAGAGGAGACAACCCGAAACTTTGTTTTCGAAATTGAAATGTGGCAACTTACAGAACACTACGGAAAGCAATGAATTTTCATGGCATGGTCTCTAACAACTCTTAAAAGCCGTCAAAGTGTTCCCTAAAATTGTTTCCAGTTGGCTAACATTATGGCTGGATGGAGCATTGGTATGCTTAGCATGCGCATGAGCGGAAGAGCCGGTGTTCGGTTCCTCTTTTGAGCTTATTTCTTCCAATTTTTTTGCAAGATTTTTTGCCATACCTTTTTCACTTGTAGCATTAAAAGTATCTTCATAAGACAAAAGGATGCAAAATGAAGCTTGAAACTGTAATTTAAAGTTGTTATACAGTTCGAGCGCCTTTATAAATTTCACTGAAACGATGACACATTCACACACTACTAATTGTGGTGTTCCTGCACCACATATTTACAAGATTTTCCATTTTGGTGAATATGCATTGTTTTGTAGAGTTTTTGAGCTTAATGGATGCAGAACATTACCCTGAAGACAGAAATAACACTGAATTCTGAAAACAAAAATGTTACAGGCCTTAATTTCGCTTGGCCTCTTTGGGATACCCGCTATAGCCGCTATAGCATTGACCCCTGGCCGCTGAGCGGTACTGTACATACACGTGTTATATTCGATTGCATCAAATGATATTAGAACAATTAATTAACATGCGATGAGTGATTAAGGGTGTGCTAGTAAAACGTTACTACAATATACGAAAATCGTTTTTAGAAGAAAAAAAAACACGATTCATCGAGGTAGCAAATTTTTTCTCTCACAATCAGTATTCGGAACATTCAAGTACCGTGGATCAGTGAGCATGCTGCAATGCTCCTTTTATTTCGATCGCATTACACTAAAGCGCCGTGTATCTGCTGTGCCAATCACTTTCGAGTTTTTGTTTCATTTTTCAAAAGAGAATGCGCTGAAAAAACGAATCTGGAAGTAAATAATCCTGGTTACGGTAGAATACACAGTGCTCGCAACGTTCGAGAAGAAGGGATTTACCACGACAGATAGGACAGAGGTCAATGCCAATTGAACATTGCCCTTTCAAGACATCGTATTTGGATACGAAATATTCTTTAAATTAATAAGTCAGAGAGAGAGAGCAAGAGAAATAGAGTGAGAGAAAGAGAAATAGAGAGAGTGCAAGAGAAATAGAGAGAGAGCAAGAGAAATAGAGAGAGAGAGAGCGAGAGAGACTGGAGAGCTAAAGATAGATCGACTAAAAATAATATGGCCGTACAGTTAAATATATGCGTGTACTTTATTTTACGATGTGGATAATAAAAAACACGTTTAATATCGACAAATAATCACTCAGTAATCAGCAAGGAAACGGACAAATAGAGACAAAAGGAATGGAATGAAAATAGACAGTGTAAACAATTTAGATCATTAAGCAATTCTCTAGAGCATTCGAATGCGAATGGATCAGTGAGCAAGTTGCGATATTCCTTTTATTTCGATCCCATTACACTAAAGCGCCGTGTCTCTGCACTCTGCAGTTCAGCCATTTTCGATTTCTTTTTTTTAGATGGATTTTAATTTTTCAAAAGAAAATACGCAAGAAAAAAGATGTTGAAATGAAAGAAATAGAGAGAAAAGTTGAATTTTGCATGCAATTTACCGTAGAAGAGAAAGTGATTGTTGACCCAAAGCGTTTGCCACATTCTAGATTCGTTTAAACATTTAGGTTCTAGGTGAAATTGGAATAGATTATCCGTGACATTGCCTTCGTTAAACTTCTTTGCTTCTGTTCGATGGCCTTTTGTACGGACCCGCCCTTGTTTTTCTCTCTTGGTTTTTTTACAGCAAATGACGGGATTCTGCGTTTTGTAGTATTTTATTTTTATTTCTTTCTTTCGCCTTCCATTTCTTGTGCTCTCGCACCATTTCCTGCTTCTTGGCATTCCGTTTCATGCTCAAAAAGGATACAAAATAATCTTCTTTCAAGAAAAAATCTGCTTACAAAAATTTTTTGCCAGTTTCTTTAATATTTCTTTATCAATAAATCTCATTCACAGGTACAAGTACTACAGATTCACGATTGCATAAAATGACATGAAAAATTATTAAATTAAATATTGAAACAAGGATATGGTCCGTATCCCCAATCCCTGCGAAACAAACATTTTAAATAAAATTTGTTGTCACACCGAATGTATAAATTCGAAATGATAATAACCAATATAAGTGAAAATGTTAGCAATATTGAACATGAATTAACTGTATCATCCTTCCTCGGGGTTTTAGGTGCCCCATTTTAAGCCATGTTAGCCAACGGTAACAGCAGACTTGAGTTTTCTCCGAATATGAAGGCTCACGTGTTCTTGTGTAATTGACAACAACGCTCGATTCTAGCCGGCTTTATTCTGAAAGGACCTCGATCCTGGTCGAACAATTCTTGTAGAATGCGAAAGTAGAATGAAAACATAGAGAAGTTCACAAGCCCATCATACCGATTGAGGAAACCAACCAAAGCGGGATATCAGTGGAATGAAAATAGAAAACCACGTGAGAACTTCCATCGAATGCCAACATCTGTTTCCCACCAACGGGCACTTATTCATCCATTTCCAGTTGTCGTCGGCTCTCGTTTGCGCCTTCTCTCTCTCTCTATGTCTCTGTCTCTGTCACTTTCCTTCTTTCTCCAACTGAGATCGGTGGGCCATTGGGGTTTCTTGTTTTATTTCGATCGCATCACGCCAAACCTCTGCGCTCTGCAGTAGAATTTTTTTGATAAATTTTTGAATTTGATTTTTTTTCATTTTCAAATAATAAGAAGGGTCAGAGAAGAATAAAAAGACACTACAGGGCGAATCTAATGGCGTACAATCTCTTTTATTTCTTCCTCTTTAATTTTCTCTCTCTAAGAATTTAATTTAAATCTTCTATATGTATGTATATACATTAATCTAATATTTTTCCGCAGATGAAAAACTTAAGCTTTTTTATTTACTGAAAACAATGATTGCATATAAAATGAATTATTCTTGCGTATTTTTCTAGAGTCTAATGGAAGCGATGGATGCACGCAGTTTAGATTTGCAGCTAGATTATAGATTAAAAAATCTGCAGAAAAAAAACATTCCTATAGCCTTTCGAAAAAGTGAAAGTATTGCTTCAAATAAGTATAAATTATATTTTAGTACACAGCCAATTCATACCGTGGTTTTGGATCCATTGCATCAGATATATCATTCATGCAATCTGTTGTGCCTTGATAGGTGTGCAACAAAGTAGCGAAATCTTAGGGAATATTTTTAAGGAAATAAAGAGAGAAAATTTTATATGCCAAAATTCACGTCTTCCTGAAGATTTCCAACTTTTGTGAGTAAAAAACCGGATCAGTCAGAAGAAGCGCTTATTGTTAGTCTTTGTATTGTTTTTTTTCTGTAAATGTTGTGATCTCGAAAAGCGCCGATGAATGAAAATTTTTGAGAATACTTAAGATAAATATATAAATCGACAACTCAATAGCTTTGCCAAGAGTTCGGGGATTAAAGAGATGGGTGAGGGGGAGAGAGGGAATTGAAGATGATAATAACCAATATAAGTGAATTTATTAGCAATATTGAAAATGAATTAACTGTATCCGCCGAGCCCCTGCTCATCATTCCTCGGGGTTTTGGGCAACCCATTTTTCATGTTAGCCACTGCCAACTGCCGGAAGGCTTCAGTTTTCACCGGATAGAAAGGCTCCTGTCTTCTTGTGTAATTGATAGCGAAGCCCGATTCGAGTCACCTTTTTTTGTGAAAGGAACCGATCCTGGTCGAGCAATTCTAGTAAAATGCGAAAGTAGAGAAAATATAGAGAAAGCAGCGAAGTGATACCGACTAAGAAAACCAACCAAAGAAAGATATCAGAAAAATGAGAGAGAATTCCATGTGAGGAAAAAAAAATGTTTGAGATGCATGCCGATACTCCGAATAGGATATATAATATTAACATTCGATAATCGGAGACTTAATAATTTCTCACTTTATATTGCGATCGAACTACGCGAAAGCGCCGGACTCTGCAAGACAAAATTTTAGACAAAATTTTAGAAACGCATGATTCCAAAAAAAGAAGGAAATGTTAGGATAGCTGAACAAGGTCCGGCGCAGCCATCCGATCCGGGGGGGGGGGGGGAGAGGTACAAAATCCCGCCCGGGATATCGATGAGGTTGGGGGCGGGGCGTAAAGACTTATTCCTAATTGTAAGCAATAGACGAAAATTCCATTCCCAGCCATGGTAAATTTTTTTTATATGTACCTTTTTATAAACCTGAGAGCACAGATCCTTACATCAGAGATCTCGTCTTTCGCTGACCTTATCTTGCGCTCGCTCTACGCTATAGCGCCGGGTCTCTGCATTCTGCAGTTGAATCATTTCCTTTTTTTCAAAATTAATGTTTTTTTTCAAGAGTCCAAAAATACACTCAATGATTCACTCTATCAATTAGCATTTCTTCAATTGTTTTTATTTTTTGTATATCCTTTTGGTGCGAAAAGCGCCGGTGCATGAAAATTATAGAGGGGAATAACGGAAAAAAAATGAATCAGCTACACGATTGCACACATCCATAATGAGATTTGCTTCTTCTAGCTCAAATTATTATTTTTTATTCTTTGCAACTTGGAGAAAATCAACGATCGGTAAGAACTTTCATTTCCTTTTTTTGAAAAAAAATAGAGAGACAGAAACAGAGAGCGAATGAGAGAAAGATAGAGAAAAGAGAGAGAGAAGGGGACAAAACAGAGCAGTACAAGAGGTTGTTCACCTTTTCCTACAGAGAAACAGGAGAAAAATTTAATCTTTTAGTCTCTATTTGTTCGTTTTCCTTACTGCTTATTGAGTGATGATTTGTCGGTATTAAACTTGTTGTTTTTAGGATTCATATTTTAAAATAAATAACCGCACACATTTGACTGTACGGCCATATTATCTTTCATCTATCTCTCTTTGGCTCCCAGTCTCTCTCTCTCTCTGTCTCTCTCTCTCTCTCTTTCTCTTGCTCTCTCTCTGTCTCCTATCCGCTTACACATGAAAGGCAACCCGTTCTTTGCCTTTTTTCATATTATAGACCAACGTTGATTGTGAAATTCGATCGTCATAAAAGGAGCAACGTAACATGGTGCGCGATCCTGCTTCGTTGTATGCCGAAAAAAAGAGGTTTAATAACGCAGTGAATTGTGTATTTCGGTGTCCTGATTTTTCGTCAATTGATTTTTCGTCAACTTTTTTCTTGATTTTTCGTCAATCTTTTTTAAGATTTTGATTTTTCGTCAACTTTTCCATAAATCCTTGGAACAGTCAGTGATGGTATAAAAACATTAATTAACTTGAGACCTCGCATGAACAACCACTATAGCTCTTTCTCTCGATATGTGAAGCATTCTTCAGTTCGTCTATCAGTGGAATTTTTCATTAGTCTTCAAATTTGCATTCATATACATATGACGCGATTTTCCATAGTATCAAAATGGCAGGGGACCCGACAAAATTAGATTTCGCTCACGATTGGAATGAGTCCGGAATCTGAAAACGCCATTTTGGCGAGTTGTGCGAGTTTTAATGTTCGAGGGCTCGCTGTGAAATGCAGAGATGGCCGCACATTCGCGCTCGCAGTGTCGCTCATGATAAAGCAATATCCATGACAATTTCGTCATAAATAGACAAGATAATGCTTTATAAAGCTGCTAAAGTAGATTTTGAAAATTGTGTCTCAGCGGCGTCAAGACTTTGGAGAAGCGTCGTCTTCTTATATGGAATTTAATCATGGGTTTTATATCTCATTTGGTAGAGATCAACATTCTCTTTCTAATGAGCTATCGTATGTCTGATTTCGACGAGCTCTTTGATGTTTCCCAGTCACTAAACTGTTGGAAAACGCGCGGTTCAGGGGCTGCGCAGCGACGTGCGCTTTGTATGGACGCTGCCGACGCCGAAAGTGCAACTCAATCGATAATCCGCCGAAAGGCGGCCGAGTGTATCTTTCGTACATCTGATGAAATAGTCTTTTTTCAGTTTTATCACCGCTTTATTCTGATATTCCGCAAAACATGAGGCGAAGATATAATTTTTTCAATGACAAACAATTTGTTTCACCCAACAGCTAGAATTTGAGGCTTAAAAAACATCGTAAACATCTTGCAAATTATTCAAAAATTGAGGATCTCCAGCAAGCAGAATATATTTTACAAAAAATTCACAAAAAACTAGCTTACAAGGTAAAGAAGTAAGAAGGTAAAAAACAACGAAAAAAAACACAAAAATACACTCGACCGCCTTTCGACGGATTATCGATTGAGTTGCACTTTCGGCGTCGGCAGCGTCCATACAAAGCGCACGCAGCCGCTGAACCGCGCGTTTTCCAACAGTTTAGTGACTGGGAAACATCAAAGAGCTCGTCGATATCAGACATACGATAGCTCATTAGAAAGAGAATTTTGATCTCTACCAAATGAGATATAAAACCCATGATTAAATTCCATATAAGAAGACGACGCTTCTCCAAAGTCTAGACGCCGCTGAGACACAAAATTTGAATATTTTCAAAATCAACTTTAGCAGCTTTATAAAGCATTATCTTGTCTATTTATGACGAAATTTTCATGGATATTGCTTTATTGTGTGCGAAGCAGCGAGCGTGAACGTGCTGCTATCTCAGAAAGTCTCTACGAGTATTTTAATCCACGCAGAACTCGCTAAAATGACGTTTTCAGACTCCCGGACCAATTCCAATCGTTTCGCCGTGTTAAAAAGTACCTATAAAGAACTTTTGAGCGAAATCTATTTTTGCCGGGTCCCCGGCTCTTTGGCTTCCTTACGATTCTCTCGCAAATCGCGTCATATCTACAAGTTCGCGAAGCTCTTCTTGATAGTCATTGACGGAAGGCCGAACTTGTGGCCTTCCTCTCCAGCTGGGCTCCCTCATAGCCAGATCAGCAATAAGAAGTACACAAAGCTCAGCAACCGCCTGCGAGTGGTTTGCGAAAATTGCAGCATCATCCCGTTTCCCAGTCTCCCCGCCATTGCAAGTAACATTGTTGAACCTTCGTCGATTAACTACTAACATACATATGTACGTCCCTCCCTCTTCACTTCTCTCTATTCACATGCGGCATTCAATTTGTTTAACCTGATTTATAACATTATTGACTGTTCCAAGTATTTATGGAAAAGTTGACGAAAAATCAAAATCTTGAAAAAGGTTGACAAAAAATCATTTGACGAAAAATCAAGAAAAAAGTTGACGAAAAATCATTTGACGAAAAATCATTGACGAAAAATCATGGAACCGTGTATTTCGTCTTCTAAACATGTATTTTAATAATGTTATCTTTCTGCCTCCAAATTCAAATCTGTACAACAAGTTTTCAATCTCCATGACTCCATCGACTCTTTTTCCTTATTCATTATTTCCTCCAATGCAGAGAGAGAGAGAGAAAATGTGAAAGAGAGAGAGAGAGAGAGAGAGAGAGAGAGGGAAGGAGAGAGAGCGAGTGAGAGGGAGGGGGAGAAAGAGAGGGAGAGAGAGAGCGAAAGAAAGAGAGCAAGACCAAGAGAGAGGGAGAGAGAGAGCGAAAGAAAGAGAGCAAGACCAACTTGGCAGCAGGGAGGGAGGGCTCTTGCATCCCCTTCACAAGGAGATGACAATCTAAAAATTATTTTATTTTATTCTTTATTTTTTAGTTTATCAAGCGCATAGAGAAACAAGACATTTCAATGTCAAGAGAATTAATTTTTCAGTTTGATCTTCTGGTTGCACATACAGTAATAACCAGCACATAATTCCTTTCAATCACTCTGTGGAAACCGAACAAGATTCGTCACATACTTCGCATTTTGTTAGAGTGGTTATATGCATTTGATAGGACAACATCCCAAGAAAGTATCAACTCTTCTAAAAAAAAATCCCTAACTTTCAACCTTTGAACACATCTAAAACCACCGTGTGTGCTCTCTCAGTGGTTTGCGCAAGAGCGACGAAACATTTTCTGGCGGGACCAAATGTCAACTATTTCAAATCTTTAAACAAGGCGGGAAAACAAAGAACTCTTGGTCCACTCCGTTGTGCGCGACCTCGGCGAACATTGCTTCAAGAATGACGACGACTCCATTACCAATCACGTTGACGCATCTACAAAATTACTGTAACACACACATGTTTGATTTTTGCTGAAAGACAAAATTTTTTGATTTTACTCTACGACACAAAAGAATTATTGATTTTACTCATGGGCCACCAAATCAAGATGGAGTGCCGGAATCAGGTAACCCTTTTATTCTAAGGTTTGCTGATTGTTAATATTTTATGGCCTTCGAATTCGGATAATCATTCTCTTGCTCTCTCGACCTCTCGCCCGCTCTTCTTTCCTTTTTCTCTCTGTCTCTCCTCTTTCTCTCTTTCTCTATCTCGTCCTCCTTCCTTCTCTTTCTTTCATCGATCCCTTCTCTCTCTAACTCTCTCTCTCTCGTCTATTATTTATTTGTCTTTTGTATTCTAAAAAAATTTATACATCGAAAAAAACAACAACAAAGACTAAATGCTTGTTCTAACCAATCTGTGTTTTTTTTTACTCACAAATGGAGGAAAGGAAGATAGGAATGTCGATAGCTTTGAAAACTTTACTCTCTTTTTTTATTTAAAGGAAATTTCATATCGAAATACGATGTCTTGAATTGACGTTGGCCTTTGTCCTCTTTGCCGAAGTAAACGACGTGAATAAATTAATTAATTGACTGACTCTTTAATTGTAAGTAGAATTTTGTCGAATCTTTTCGTATTTCTCCTCCATTTCTCCTTCCGGCAACTTTTTCTTCTACCTACATAAACCATTATTTATTACTTCCCAGATTACCATAACCGGCCGACTATCGGTGGGTACTTGGGGTTAGTGGTTTTGCTTAGATCGCAACACTCTGCACTCTGAAGTTGTATCTTTTTCGATTTCTTTTTAACTGATTTTGTTTTCTTTTTTTCAAAAGCGAAGAATAGACAGAGATGAATAAAAAAAATTAGAGGGCGAAGCAAATGGCGTAGCAAATATGTACAAGCTATACAATTTTCGTTGGCATATGCACTTAGTTCTAAGATAATTCGAATCATGAAAGAATCTTAATTTCCGGCAAAGAATCGCTCAATAAGCGAGTATTGAAAAATAGGGCGTGGCGTTTGAGTGGAACTGCAATGCATCGAAAAACCTCTTGGTTGTGTGCGACCTCGGCGAACATTGGAGATTGACGATGACTCCGTTGCCAATCATATTGACGCATCTAAAAAAAACTACTGTAAAACAATGTATAATGTAAGGAAAAATTATTGATTTTACTCTTTGCCAATTTGTTTAAATTTTTACAGTAAGACTCAATTGTTTGATTTTACTGAAAGACAAAAATTTATATGTCTTGCTTTATTTAAATATCATTAGTTCTATTCAGTATTGCCTTTGTTTACATCATCATGGAAAAAAGGGCTGCCGGATAATCTTCCAGAACAGGATGGGTGAAAAAGGGAAAAAAATGTGGATGATTCAACTAAAAAAGATTCAACCGCAGATTAGCGTAATTCGATCGCAATAAAGAAGGCATCGCAACGATCTAACTGATAGTTTGCTCTTCTTCGGTTCCGCTAAATAATGTTGTCTCTCGCTCAAACTCAATCTGTGTCTCTATCTTTCTTTTATTCTCTTTCTCACTCTCTCTCTCTCTCGCTCGGTCTCTCTCTTCCTTTCTCTCTCTTAGGTTCTCTCTCTTTCCTTCTCTCTCTCTTCATCTCTCTCTTTCTCTCTCCCTCTCTCTCTCCCTCTCTCTCCATCTCTCGCCCTCTCTCTTCTGCCTCTCTCTTTCTCTTTCGCTTGAGAGAGGGCTAGATCGAGAGAGAGAGAGAGAGAATGAGAGAGTAAAAAAGAGAGAGAGATAGAAAGAGAGAAGTTGAGAGTGAGAGCGAGATAGAGATAGGGAGAGCGAGATAGAGAGAGGGACATTAAAAAAGAGAGACAGAGAGACAGACAGAGAGAAAGAGATTCGAATCAGTGATTATGCAATATTTGTCAAAATCCATTTTCTCCAGTCGACTTTCATTTAATTCAAACGTTTGACTGCATGACCATATTATTTTTAATCCATATCTCTTTCGTTTCCCTTTTCTCTCTTTCTATTTCTGTTGCTCTCTCTCTCTCTACCTCTCCCTCTCTCTCTCACACACAGTCGATGTCCCCTATCCGCTGGCGCATTTGACTTTTTTTTTTTTTTTTGTTTTTTTTTTTGTTTCGGGAATCGTGTTATTTCCTCTTCTACATATGGTTTTCGTATCTTTTAATATTACTGTCTCCCTCCCTATCGCTTCCAATCTCTCCGTCCCTAGTTTGAGCGATTCTTTGCCGTAAATTAACTTTCTTTCATTACTCAAATTATTTAATAACAAAATGCATATGCCAACGATGCTTGCAAGCCATTTGATTCGCCCTCTAATTTTTTTTTCTATTATCTCTGTCTCTTCTTCGCTTTTGAAAGAAGGAAACAAAATCACTAAAAAAAGAAATCGAAAAAATGATCCAACTGCAGAATGCAGAGACACGGCGGTTTAGCGTAATTCGCTCGAAATAAAACGAGTAATACCAATAGTAGAAAGAGAGATTGTAGAGAGTGAGAGAGCGAAAGTGAGAGGGAGAAAGAAATTGAGAAGTGAGAAGGAGAAAGAGCGAGAGAAGGAGAGTGAGAGAGTGAGAGAAAGATAAAGCGTGAAGCAGATCGCTCAGTCCTGGACATTCCATTTTTCCCGTTAGCATAACAAACTATTTTGTTAATGCTTTCGAGACGATTAATTAACCATATTCCATACGTCTCGGAAATAACTCTAATTGCTCAAATCAGAAAGAGTTATTCCTAATCGACTTTCCTAACAATAAGATTCTCTTTTTTATTCCATATTTCAATAAAAAGTCACGTCATCTAAACGAATAATAAATAAATAAATATGTTGAGAGAGAGAGAGCGAAAGAGAGGGTTAAAGAAAGGGGAAGAAGAGAGAGAGAGAGAGAGAGAGAGAGAGAGATAGAGGAGATAGAGAGGGGAGAGAGGGACATCTTAACGAGTAGACAATTTAAAAAAATGAAATTTTGTAAGAAAATCATGCCGCATTTCAAGGTTGCGCAAATCACAAAATGTCCGCGGTACCCCATTTTGCAGTTTGTAGGGCGCCGAAATCGCCAAAACTACAAAATGCCAGGGGCGTTTTCCGGCTCGCCGCCAAAACTAGAAAATACTTTTCTATGTGCATAGAAGCAGAATCCCAATGAGGCGGTCTCGCTTGGCCGACTCTCTTCACGGCATTTCCCGTTCTTTCTCTTCCATCTCCGAACCCTTGGCAATGTAAAAAATATGTACTTTGGCCTTAAAAATGCAAATCTTATTATGGCTGCAATATAGTAATTTTTCATTCCACTCTCTAAAATTTTCATACACCGGCGCTTTTCACACTCAAAGCATTTACAAAAGCAAATTGAACAAAAGGTAACTGCTATATTCATCTTGCTTGACTTTTGCAACCAACCAAGTCTTCTCCATTAAACCGAACAAGAATGGTAATACATAGTATGTACGTACATAAGCTGCAGGGAGATAGAGGCGGGCTATAAGTAAATGTGGGGAAGGAGTTGACTCCTGTCAATACATTGTTCAAGATTCGATTGCGCTAGATAATTGCTTAATGATCTAATACGTTTTCACGGTCGATTTGTCTCCATATTTTCATTCCATTCTTATCGTCTCTGTTTGTTCATTTTCCTTATTGCTTGTTGATTGTGAAAGATTATTTGTCAGGATTGAACCCGATTTTCAGCATTCCTATTTTTATTTCAAGGGCGCACACTTACGGCCATATTTTTTTTTAGCTATCTCTCTTTCACTCCCCTGTCTCGCTCTCTCTTTCTCTCACTCTCTCTCTCTCTCTATTTCTCTCGCTCTCCCGTTCTCTCTCTCACCCTCCTTACCTATGCCTCCCTTCTCTCCCTCATATTCTTCGCCTTCGGCTGCCCTGCCACCAGACGCGCCTTTAATGCTGCACGGCTCTTGGATGCCTTGCAGTTCCGCTCAAACGTTTTCGATACTCGCTAATTGAGCGATTCTTTGCCGGAATTTTTCAGGATTCATATTTAAAACCACGTGTATACGGCCTGATTGTATAAACATGAATTTACTACGCCATTTTCGTCGCCTTCTAATTTTTGTTTAATTCTTCTCTGACTCTTCTTATCTTTTGAAATTGAAAAAAAACTATTTCGAAAAATAAATCGAAAATGATTCAACTGCGGCAAGACCGTATCACCATATGATTTTCGAATCTTTTAATAATATTGTCTCCCACCTTTCACTTTCAATCACTCCGTCTCTATTTCTTACTATTATCTCTCTTCAATTCTCTCTCTCTCTCCCCTATTTCTTTCATCCCGGAACTCTAAACAAATATTTATTCATCTTTAGTATTCTCAAAAATGTTCATACATCGGCGCTTTTCCCTCCTTCTCGAAAGAGACTAATGATACTAATGATGATAATGATAATAATAGAAAGGGACGGGAAGGTTCTTCAATTCTCCTGGCATCAGACCGGATTGAATGACAAAGGGCAAATCTATCTTTATGTATACAATTGCGCTGTTGATTTATCCATTGTTTTTGTCTTTACTACACTGGCGCTTTTCGCGCTCAAAACATTTATTAAAAAATCTTGCGTTGACCAATGTGAAAATAAGCAAATAAGTTAAGAAAAACATATGTATTTCTTAATGTTATCTTTAATCTCACGATTGCATTCGCTATAGCCAACCATTCATAAATGATATTTGAAGTAATTGCTCTTTTCACGCGCGCAATTTTCTTATGATGTATGTTTTGACAGGCGAAAATGTCTTTAAAGTAGGTTTTTAAGCCTTCTAATTATACGGAACGAAATTTTCCATATAAATCCAAACTTTTCAATAAAAGTATGTATGTAACATTTGAAGATCTCCATGAGAGCTCTTAGATGATATACTTACGATTTTTTAATATTAAGATTGAGCGTAGTTATGGATCGATGAATGCGCATGCACTGTGTCTCGGCGACCGAAAATGCGCCATTTTGACCGACTCGCGCGCATTTTTCGCAAGGTGTGCCAACCAGGATTTTTTTGAAGGAAACAACTTCTTGTAGCAAATTTCACGCGCTACAACATATCAAAAAACTGCAGGGTACACTTTCCAAAAATGAACAAAAATTTGCCAAAAAGTGGTCATAAAAATGTTCAGGGCCGTGTTTTGGGTCGAAAATGGAATATTTAGAAAATTTTACCCGATCAAAATTGAAGTGAGTCCAAAGGGTTATCGAACGGTATCTTTGTTCTCGTCAAATTCGGAAAATTATCCGTGTTCATCATATTTTGAAGGGTACTGTACTGTTTCTCGAACGGAATTTTTCTGGAAAAAATTAAAATGTACGGTATGTTGTAGAGGACGTCGAGTTGTATAGGTGAGCCAATTTTCATAAACGAAATAAAAAAAAATTCCCCAGGGCAGGTCGTGCTCAAAGGTTACAGACATGCTGTCTTAATGCATACAATTGTTTTGTTTTTTTTTTCTTTACTACACCGGCGTTTTCGCTCTGAAAAAAAGGCTATAAAAATTGCGTTGGTCTTCAGTAACGAAGGGATGACAAACCTCACGATGCAGAATAAAAATAATGAGACTAATAATGATTTGGATAATGAGAGGGTTAAGGGATGCAGATCCTCCGAGTCTCCTGGCATGCGACCAGATTGAACGGTGCGAAATGGATCAGGCCCCACAACACTTGAGGAGTGTTCTGAAACCGACATTCCATGAGGAGGCAGAGGGCAGTAATAAAGATTGGGAGAGCGGATGATAGGGCACAGTATCCTTCAAAATTGCGCCCCCAAGTCATAAACATAGAATCTCTTTAATTTCCCGCTTTCCATATTTCCCATATCATCCCAAATTTTCATTCGCCAACTTATGTTAGTATTACATTTGTTCACGAGAAAGTCGACCACGAATAAGTCTCATCGAGTAAACCCTTTCTATATCACAGGCCTAGTGGTTGTAAAACCACCTGGATGTGTGGGCGTGCACAAAATATGAGTTTTTATTTTTTAAAAAGGATGTCAATTGGTTTATACAAAACAGGTAGGAGTTTTTCCCCTAATGTTCTCCTTTAAAGAAGATTTCCTACGAAATATCCTCGCATCAATTCAGTATATATTAAAAGTGCGCAATTGACCTGGCCTCTGTACTTGCGCTAAAACGATTAACAATAAAGTTAAATAATTAAGTAATAAAATCAAGTAACGTGATGAGTACTCATAAAGTCTGTTGCGGTGCTAGCTGAAAACGGTCTTCAAGAATTTATGAAAAATTATATGCTTTTATAAATTGTGAGATTGATATTCTGCGAACAGAAAGGACTACTAGACGCACGTTGCCAATTCAAAATTTAAACGATCACTCAAATCTGGAGAGAGAAAGAATTCAATGGAATGAAAGGGTTGAAGGAGGAAGTGGAAGGATCTGCCCCCCCCCTCAAATCTAAAGCCAAAATCAAGCCCATAATCTTATCTTCATGTCTCCCTCCCGCCATTCCATCAACTTTCACAAAAAAACACTGCTATTAGCAAGTCTAATCAATTCATATTCAGGCCTGATTTTCCATCATAATTATTTCCTCTGGTGACTCGCCGAGATTTGGTTAGAATAGAGTAACGACTTCCACGAAAGCCGCTGACGTATTGTTCTAATTCGTGAGATAATCAATTTGGAGTTGTTCATTTTATTGCGATCGCAGTACACTAAACCGCGGTGTCGCCTGCTCCTTCTGCCCAGGCAGGAGGCGTGGACAGAAACAGAGCATAAAAAGAGTTGGCGAAGAGAGAGAGACAGAGAGTGAGAGAAGGAGAGAGAGAGAGAGGGAGAGAGAGAAGGAGAGTTAGACAGAGGGAGATATTGAGAGAAAATGAGAGAGAGAGAGAGAAAGGAAAGGGTCGGACAGATTCCTCGGGAATAATTGACTGATGACTGTTGCTAATGCAGGCAGTGTGCATATCTCATCTTCCCTTGCAATCCAGGTAATGGTGTCATAAACCCTAAGTTGCAGGAAAAAAAATGTAGAAAACCCTTGATGCGCAATGATTCGGAAAGGATTCGGAGACTTCTTTGTACGAATCACCGATAAATCATTGTCCAAGCCCTTGTAAATAACCTGATAAGATTTTTTCGCATCCTTAAAATAGCTTTTTTTCTCGCTTACACTTCTGCGTCTCTGTAACCTCGGTCTCTACTTTCCCTCTTTCTCTATCTCTGTCTTTCTTTCTCATTCTCCATCTTTCTTGCCGTCCTCATCCAGTTCTGTTGCAGTGCTAGCCGAAAAACGTCGTCAAGAAGAATTGAAATATATATGTTTTTTAAAATAAAGTGTGAGACTGATATTCTGCGAACAAAAAGGACGTTGCCAATTTATTATTTCAGCGATCACTCAAATCTGGAGAGAGGAAGAGTTCCATGGAATGAAAGGGTTGAGGGAGAAGGATCTGCACCCACTCAAATAAACAACCAAAATCAAGCCCAGCATCTTATCTCTCCCTCCCGCCATCCATCACCTATCAAAAAAAACACTGCTATTAGCAAGCCTTATCAATTCATATTTAGGCCTAATTTTTCTTCGTAATTATTTCATCTAGTGACTCGGCGGATTTGCGCCGAGATTTGGTTAGAATAGAGCAATGGTTTCCAAGACAGTCGCTGTATTGGTTCCTGCTGAACTGCAATATTATGCGTGACCGAAAAGAGTTCGGTTGGTTACGTGCATGTTCGCTAGCACATTTGCGAAAATCGGGCCCAATCAGGCTCAGGGCTGGGCCCTAGGTTGGGCCGGCCCTAATTTTGGCCCGGACCGGGCAGGACCGGGCCCATTCCACCTCTGGCGACGACAGAGAGGCAGAACAATAAGTAAAAGCGGAAGAAGTTATGATTTATACAGCTGTAGGTGCAGCTGAGGGCATAGACTTCGAGGTAGAGAGAGACAGAGTGAGAGTGAAGAAAGAGAGAGAAGAGAGAGAGAGAGTGAGAGTGAAGAGAAAGAGTGAAGAGAGAGAGAGAGAGAAGAGAGATAGTCATCAGTCCAGTCTTTCATTTGATCTGCTTGTTTGATTTGGGACCAAAAAAAGTGCAGAGAGATGGATTCAGCAGTCACCTTTCCGTTCAACTTGCTTTTGCATATGCTTTGAGCATGAAAAGCGCCGTTGCATGAAAATTTTAGAGAATTGAATAAAAATTACGTTATTGCAACCGTAATAAGAATTGCATTTTTTAATGCCAAAATCTTTTGTTTTTATTGCCAAGGATTCGGAGATGGATGAGAAAGATAGGGAGATGCCGTGAAGAAAGTCGGCAGATTGGGATTCTGCTACGATGGCACCTGAGAATCTCATGGAGTTGCTCATAGAGGAGGACAAGGGCTTTTGGTGGTTGTTCATGAGGGCGCGAGGAAGGGTGGGAAGATAAAGAGAGAGAGAGAGAGGGGAGCGACCTTTTTTGTTTTAAGAGAAAGTGGGAGTACGAGAAAGAGACAGAGAGAAAGAGGAGAGACAGAGAGAAAAAGGAGAGAAGAGGGGGCGAGTGGGCGAGAGAGCAAGAGAAATAATATCCAAATTCGAACGCCATAAAATATTAATAATATGCAAACCATGGAATAAAAGGGTTGCCGGATTCCGACACTCCATCTTGATTTGGTGAACAATAAAATCAATATTTTTTGTCTTACAGCAAAATCAGAATTTTTTGTCTTAAAGAAATTTTCTAGATGCGTCAACGTGATTTGCAACGGAGTCGTCGTCAATCTGGAAGCACTGTTCGCCAATGTCGCACACAACGGAGTGGACCAAGAGTTCTTTATTTTCCCGCCTTTTTTTAAGATCTGAAACTGTTGACATTTGGTCCTGCCAGGAAATGTTTCGCTCTAGCGCAACCACTGATTGTGAGAGAGCACACACGATGGTGTTAGATGTGTTCAAAGTTTGAAAGTTAGGTTTTTTTAGTAGCGTCGATACTTTCTCGTCTTTCTCCTAACAAATTCATATAGCCATCGCTGTAAGAAAATGCCATGTATGTTACGAATCTTGTTAGGAATTTTTCGTCAAATTTCGCGTCAAATTTTGTCAAATTTCGCCAATGCGCCGGGTCTCTGCAGTTGAATCATTTTCAGTCGAATCACCCACATTTTTACCTTTTCACCCATCCTCTTCTGGAAGATTATCCGGCAACCCTTTTTCCTTGATCATGTAAACTAAATCAATAACGACTAGAATAAATGGTATTTAAATAATGCGAAATATAGAAAAAAAAATTTTCTTACAGTAAAATGCAAAAAAAATTGTCTCACTATTAAATTTAAAAAAAAATTTTGCCATACAGCAAATGAAAATTTTTCCTTACAGTAAAATAAAATAAAAAAAATATGTCTTACAACAGTGAATTTAGAGAGATTAAGAGAGAGAGAGACGAAAAGAATGGAATGAAAATATGGAGATAATACAAAACAATTCGTTATTTCTTGGTCAGATATCGCCTCCTGGTTGACTACTACAAGAAGCAATTCGCGGGACTTCAGATTGACGAAGCGGCCAAGCTGGAGAAGTTCAAGAGGTTGTGACGAGGGAAAGTATTGTTGTTTAAAATAAGTATCATCAAATATATTTTACATTAGTAAACAGCCAATTCATACCGTGGTTTTGGATCCATTGCAACAGATATATCCATCTTTCAATATGTTGGTCCACGATCGGTCAGTATAATGCAGAGGGGGTCTATAACATATAAATCATATTTAGAATAAAACAAAAAAGTTATAACAATTTGTTATTAAAAATTTCCAGTTGAGCTCTTATAACATACATACACCCAATTATCTTATAAAAAAATGTCTACTCATACATTTTCAGTGAATAAAGCGACACACATTTTTTTATCACGCGTAATTTTGCTTGGTTGTTTCAGACGCATACACCGCATATAAATGTATTTTCACATTCTCCATCGGTACGTCGGCCCCAATAACTGTGTAATCTTGACTAATGTATGTTTATATGAGAAGAATCAGCAACGATCGATGGTCATGGAGCGAGAGTGAGAACGAGAGAGAGAGAGACAGAATCATTTCGTGCTGTCCTTACGTTCAGAAAAGGAAACTTTCGCATAAGAGACGGAGAAAAAAGAACTCATATCAGAAGATCGGGATGAAATACAAATTGCCACACACATACTAATAAGAGAAGATAAAGAGAATATACAGCTAAGCACTAAGAACGATTTGTTCCTTTTAAAATTAATTAAAATAGTATTTTTATTATTGATAAAAAAATTTTATTGTATTAATATATGAAATATTTAAAATAATAATTTTGCTTCTTCATCATCAATTCAGCTTCATGAGACATTCTACCGAAGCGGAGCGCAAAATCTGGGATTCGAAAATAGGGCCGGGCACAAAATTTGAGGGCCCAAAAAGCACAGGATGGGCCGGGCTGACTGAGAAGTAGTGCCCGATGGGCCGGCCCAAAATATTTGAGCCCGTTAGGACCTCTGGATAGCTACAGAAGAAAGAAAAAATCTTTTGTTTTAATCTGCACTTTCTGGATGCAAAGTGAGGATCAATTGCAGTGGACCTTCCTTTTATTTCTACCTCAAATGACGGTCTTAAAAGAGGAAAGCGAGTAGAATTAAGCCTAGTGAGCCGATACATCTCGGTCATTTTGATTGGTGCTTTTCGGCCGCACTCACAGCACAAATATATATATATTTTGAAATTCTTTCATTGCTCCCTTTAATTCAAAGAATTAGATATTTAAAACCATTTTTTATACTTTAATAACACATCATACTATAAAATGAAACAACAATGGACGATGAAAGCAGAAAGATCAGCGAGAAATGCAAGAGAAATATCTGGCAGGAATTAAGGCTTATGAGAATTAACGAGGGAATGTACAAGTCTTAGAATTAGTGGCGAATCAAATGCAAGTTGAAGCATCAAACATATGTAAATATCAGAGAAAATAGGACTAACAGAGTAAATACTTCGTGCAATTATTATTTCACGCATAAGAAACTCGAAAAAAAAAATTATTAATAAATTTAGCCGCTACTTCATATTTCGTATAAAATATCGCGATATCTGCATACATTTTTCGAAATAGGGCACATCTACAAGTGATTCTTTAATATTTAATTATGTAAGTTTGTATGAAATTACATATAACTGGAAAGAGCAAGTATCGATGGTCAATTAGCAAGATTTAGAGACAAAAAGGATCGTCTACAAAAAAAAATTTATCACAAGTAGTTGATAGAATAAAGAAACAGCATATATGAAATGAAGCGCTCCTTCTTCGTCGCTATCGTGTGGGTGTGGATAAGACGTGTGAACTCGCGTATCAACTCTTTTATCAAACAAATGGCCAGACGGCAATAACAAGAGTTGCGAGATGTTATTTATTTATTTATTTATTATGTTTGCGCCGCCGCGTAATGACTAGCATTGCACGTCATATTCTTCAGTATTTTTCACTTGCAAACAGTGCATATAGTAAACATAATGTCACAAGTTCAAGTCCCTACTCATAAAAAACATATTTTTAAAACGATTCTTTAATCATTATAAAGAGAAACAACAGTGATCGACGGCCGAGGAAAGAGCCAGATGGAAAAAGAGATATTGCTGGCAATAATAAAGGCTTGCGATAATTAACAAGAATGGAACATATCTTAAATTAGTGAGTGAAATGCAACAAGAAGAAACAAACATAAATATGAGAGTAAAATCGCATGCAATTAAGATTTTAAAAAAATTTAAATAATTTATAAAGTAAGTAATATCCACGAGGCGAGATGTTTTTAATTTCTTATATTCGCGTCAAAACTGTCAATGCAATAAATCGCACGTCATTTTGCATAGTGGTTTGCAGTCGCACTCACGGCACAAATAAATATTCTAAATTCTCTCACCGGTTTTTACAAGACTTCGTATTTGGATGCGTAATTTCCTTTAAATTAATAAAGAGAGTATTGTAGCTAGCAACATTCCCGTCTTCCTGTAGATTTCCTCCCTCGTGAGTAAAAATTCACGGATAAGTCAGATGAAGCACTTTTTTTTAGTCTTTGTTGTTGTTGTTTTTTTGTAAATGTTGTGATCGCGAAAAGCGCCGATATATGAAAATTTTTGAGAATACTAATGATAAATAAATAAATAGTCAATTCAGTTGATTTGCTTAGGGTTCGGCGATGAAAGAGACAGAGGAGAGAAAGAGAGAGAATTGAAGACGGATAATAATAGAGTCGGGGAGATTGAAAGTGAAACGAAGGGAGATAATATTATTAAAAGATTCGAAATCATTCATAGAAAAAAGAAAATGTAATGCCGCCTTGGCCTATTTAACATTTCTTTTTATCTCTTTTTTATTTATTATTCCCCGTGTACTCTCGTCTATCGTTGGGCACTTGGGGTTGTTGGTTTTTATTTCGAAAGCATTACACCAAACCACCGTGTCACTAAGGGAACCATCTAAGCGTAAGGTGGCGGATTTTTATCGCACCTGTCCAGATCGATTACAACGGTCGAAAAAATGATTCTGGCATTTTTAATTTTTCCTAAATAGCCTCTGGCGATTTTATATTGATTTTTAAAAATTTGCATAAATTGAGGTTGCTGACCAATGTTTGCCATTGTCAGTATCTTGCTTGTGACAAAAAATGTAGCATCAGCGGCGCAGTTGGTTGCGCGCTCGCTTGCAGTTTTAAGAAGTCACAGGTTCGAACCCCATTTGGTTGAACTTTTTGCTGCAGTTTGGAAATTCAAGTTTGGTGAAGTAAATAAGAAAAAAATTATTCCGGTGAGAGGTGTCCACTTCGCCCATGTTTGAGAATCCACAATAACCTAAACAGTTCGGAAAACAGAAAGAGGTCTTCTTCCAGGTGGCAACGGAATGCCTATTATGGTACTTTTGGAAATGAGGGCAGAATAAGAAAATAACCTTGATTTGTGGAAAAAAGTTTTCCTGACATTTTGGGGCAGGAGTCGCCTAATAGGTAGGTCATTATGGCTTCGCAACAGTGGACGAAGGGAACACCTTTCAATACCCAATGCCCTTATAGACAAGTAGAAAGCTATTGTTACATGAATTTTAACTGTTTACGAACTTTCCTCTCATCGGAATAAATTTGTTCGTATGTACTTCTCCAAACTTGAATTACACAACTGCAGAAGGTACCATTCCCACCCCTGAAGTCGAACTTATTTTTTTTTTACTTTTTTAACTGAAATTCATCGCGAGGGGGTTTTCGGTACGGGGAAAACGAATATCATATGTATTCTGGCGACCTCAGGCGTGGGAATGGTAAAATGGTACCCGTATCAAAACATTTCAACCGAATGGGGTTCGAACCTGTGACATTCAGAATTATAAGCGCGCGCGTAACCCACTACGCCCCGCAGGCCTATTCTATCGTTTAAGCCAGACATTGACAGTGCTCAATCCACTAAATACCGCGATTTTATGCAAACTTTAAAAATCAATATAAAATCGCCGGAGGCCATTAAGGAAAAAGTGAAAATGGTTATCATCATTTCTCGACTTGGACTATTGATCTAGACAGGTGCGATCAAAATCCGCCACCTTATGCTTAGATGGTTTGTAAGCAGTTGAATCATTTTCAATTTCTTTTTTTCATATGGAGTTTTTTTTCGTTTTCAAAAGAGAGGAATTATAAAAAAAAATTAAAAAAGATTTAAAAATATTGGGGGAAGCAAATTTTCTTAAAATCATCGTTGGCATAAGCATTTTGTTATAAAATAATTTGAATTATGAAAAAGAAGTTAATTTCCGGCAAAGAATCGCTCAATAAGCGTAGTATGTATTTGTTTCTATTTTGTCCTCACCGGACGATTCCAGGGCCGCGATTTGTTGACCCGGTGGTTCGCGCTCGTTTCATGGCTATGTATTCGATGATCTTCCATGCTGTTTGGCGTAGATGGAGAATTAAGTGGGCTTGCTAGTGAAAAAGGAAAAAGAAAGTTTGAAAACGCGTTCACTGATGTCCTCTGTCCAATAGTGAAACATTTTTTTAAATTTACATGAGTTAGCTATTAAAATAAGAACATCAAGTCACTTATGAGAGAAAGAACGATAAAGAGAGGGAGTGTGAGAGAGAAAGATGGAGAGAGAGAGAATAAAGTATAGATAGGAAATAAAAGACGCTGTAAAAATGTAACAATCTAACGCATACATGTCAATCTGAATGAAGCAGAGCAATAATAACGTTTTATATATTCCATAACGAAATCCATTATGTCAGTCGAATCTATCTTCTCAAGCTGGACACCGACAATGCCAAAAGATTAAGCAGCAGACTACATCTTTGATTTATTCAAATTATAAAAAATAAATATAAAATAGCCTTAGGAAACCCATATATAATAATAAATAAATAAAAATTCGATGCCTTGCCGTAGATATTATTTTTATGTTTTATTTATTTCTTATTTCTTATCAATCGCCCAGGCCTATCGGTGTGCTCTTCAGGTTGCTACGTTTATTTCAATTGCATTACGCTAAACCGCCGTGTCTCTACACTCTGCTGTTATTTTCAAAAATTTTACGATTCTTTTTTCAAAATAAATTTGTTTCAGTTTCAAAAGACAAGAAGAGACAGAGAAGAATAAAAGAAAATTAGAGGGCAAAGCAAAATGTCGTATAATCAACGTTTGCGTATTCACTTTGTTTTAAAATATGAAAATTGAGGAATTGGCCCGACTTACAAGTGCTTCCGAAACGGAGTGCGAGTTTCCGATCTCATGGGCGACTTTGAGGCCTTCGAGGATAGGTAAAATTGGGTAGCGAGGAAAACAGTTGCATTTTTATTTTTCCCAGTTTTCTTTCTGGTTAGGTTAACCACTTTAGGTAAAAGTATTATATGGAAGTTTTTGTCCCATTAAAAAGATATGTATTTTAGAACTCTTGAATAGTTAAGATTAAATGTCCGGTTATAAATGGTACACTTGGAAAATTTTGAGTGGAGATAGATAAATGTTTGAAGAATCCTTTCGTTTCATTAAAAAATTTCATTCTACACTTATTTTTTTAATTCAAAAATTTTTTTATGTCAGTTATCATCCCATGGTTGACTAGTACAAGAAGCAGTTTCCGGGAATTGAGATTGACGAAGCAGCCGAGCTGGAGAAGTTCAAAGTTGTGACGAGGGGAAAAAGTCTTAAAAAGCAGTCAATATAACAAATGCATATGGTTTTGGGTTTTGAAAGAAATAGACGAGAGAGAGAGAGTGATAAAGAAGAGAGATACATAACCAAACAAGGAACCGGTGTGAGACTGCAAATCAAACAAGGAATGGAGACTAATGGTAAGAGTTTCAATTTGCATTAAAGTGCCAATCAATCTACATATGTACTTTACGCTTTCACCTCCCTCTCTCAACCGTCTCTGCTGTCCTATGCGTCCTCTTGGAATGTCGGCTTCAGCGCACTTTT
Source organism: Allodiplogaster sudhausi (assembly GCA_945643635.1). NCBI lineage: Eukaryota > Metazoa > Nematoda > Chromadorea > Rhabditida > Diplogasteridae > Allodiplogaster > Allodiplogaster sudhausi. The sequence goes on from CALZFC010000013.1 coordinate 1,636,111, forward strand.
CATATGCTGTAGGGTCTGAACCCCCCCCCCCCCTCACCATTCGCTCAATCTTCAGAATGCCAGGAGACTTGAAGGAGGATAAGCGTCCTTTAACCCTCCCGTTCCTTTCTATTCTTATCGTTGTCATCATTTTTTTTATTCGGTTTTTTGTCATCTGTAATCAATGAAAAACAACGCAAATTCTTTTTGTAAATCTCTTGAGCACGAAAAGAGCTGTTGTTCAAATAAAAAATATATATAAGTCAAGAACGCACTGCATACATAAAGACAGATTTGCCTTTGCCATTGGTTTGGGGATCGATGAGAGAGAGAGAGAGTAGAGAGTGTCATAAAGAGAGAAAGAGAGAGAGAGAGAGAGAGAGAGAGAGAGAGAAGGAAAGAGAGAGACCGAGATAGAGAGAGAGAGAGAAATAGCAAGAGAGAGAGAGAAGGAAAGAGAGAGAGACCGAGCGAGAGAGAGAGAGAGAGAGAGAGAGAGAGAAATAGCAAGAGAGAGAGAGAGAGAAGGAAAGAGAGAAAGAGCGAGAGAGAGAGAGCGAGAGAGACTGAGAAAGAGAATTAAATAACGGTTACAGTGAGACAGAGACACAGATTAAGTGTAAGCGAGAGACAACGCTATTCTAAGGATGCGAAATAATATTATGAGTTGGCGGCGAAAGGCTCATCGGTGAGAGAGTTGCGATGCTCTCTTTATTTCCATCGAATTACGCTAAAGCGCCCGGTTTTTTCAATCTGCAGTTGATTCATTTCCTTTTTTGTTTCAAAATGGATTTTTTTATATTTTTTTCAAGAGGGAATATGTCGGAAAAAAAGACAAATTTGGATACGGCAGAAGACAAAGCTCTCGCAAGGAGAAATGAGATTCGAGAAGAAGGAAAAAAGATTCGACAAAAATTCTACTTCGCGAGTCACTATCCATTTCAAGCTGGATTTCGAAGAAAAAAGAAAAATATAAATGGGCAGCAAAAGAAAAGAGATTATTTTTATTATGCAACCTTGGCTGTGGACGAAGACAATCTCTCATATAAAGAAATGGAATGGAAGCAAAATGAATGTTAAATTACATTTTTATCATTTTTTTCTAAGAATTACATTTTCAGCTGACCTGACAAAATTTAGAGGTATTGTTTGAGATATTTAATAAACGAGGGGAGTGTAATGATAACGATTACGGATTTTGTTTATTCACTTGCTGGAATTCATTTAACAAAACAATATCATCAACGTTGCTTGCGCTTATTATATAATGCACGTGAGTTTTAACAATGGAAGAGAGACATTGACTGATAGACGGAGTGAACAAGCTGTTTCCCGCATTCCCGATTTCTTTCTTTCTCTCACTTCTTTCTCTCTCTCTCTCTCTCTCCTCCCATCCCTGCATTCTTCGGAAGTGTAGACAACAGTTCTCGTCACCAGAAGGCTACTTCGCCTTCGTCTGACCTTGGGAGGCCACCACACGCCGCCAGCCTCCCTTCAAAAGAGCGCGGCTCTTCCATTGCTTAAAATTCCGTTCTCTCCGGCGCCAAGGAATAAAGTATGCGCTTTAAGTGTTCTGTTTTTGTTCCCGCCGCCTGCCTCGGCAGAAAGAGCAGGAGAGACACATTATGAAATTGAACGGGGCGTAGGCAAAGGAGAGAGAGTACGAGGAGAGGGAGGGAGACGGAGAAGAGAGAGAGTGAAAAAGAGAGAGGAGGGAGAGAGAAAGAGAGATAGAGAAAGAGACTGAGAAAAGAGCGAAAGACAGAATTGAAAGAGATAATAAGGAGAGAACTGATAGGGAGGGAAACAATATTATTAAAAGATAACGAAAACCATATAAAGAAAAATAATTTTTAAAAAACCACCGTCGTAGGCATTTTTATCTCTTATTTATTTATCTTTCCGGGAACATCTCCAACGCCAATCTGCGGTCCTTTGGGGTTGTTGCTTTTATTTCGATCAAACACCGCTAAACCGCCGTGTCTCTGAACGAAGCAGCTGAATAATTTTCGATTTCTTTTATTCGAAATGGATTTTTTTTCAGTTTCAAAAGGTAAGAAGAGTCAAAAAACAATATAAAAAAATTAGAAAAAAAGCAAATGGCGTGCAATTGTCATTTGCACTTCGTTTTAAAATATGAAAAAAGACAAAGAAAGGGTCGCATTATTATGTGCCAGCGAATCAGGGATATTGAGAGAGAGCAATATAAATGTAGAAGACAAATTTATCACAAGGGGAATATAGTATATATGAGTGTTAAAGACATTCGAGATGAAGGCAAAATATAATTCGACAAAAATTCTACATATTAGAGAATTAATTTATATATTTATTCGATTCTTTCACTACTACAGGCAGAACAGAGGAAAGGTGAATAGAAAATTGTCCTTTCAAGATATAGTATTTGGATGCGAAATATAAAGACAAAGTTCTCGTAAAAAAAAATGGAAGATAAAAATGAGTACGTAAGACACTCGATAAAACAGCAAAAACGACATATCAAAATTATACTACTACGTATACAGGCAATTAATTAATTAATTAATGTGTTCAGGTGACAAGACATAATGAAGAGGTATTGAGTCAGATTTGGAATAAATCTTATGAAAGGGGATTACGGAAAACTGTTCGTGCTTTGAGAAAAACACCTATTTCCGAGAAGTTTGTAATATTGCGTAATTACCAGGCCACGGAGACAGGAGAAACAGAAGGCGGCAGAGAAAGATAAAATGAGTGAGAGAGAGAGAGAGAACTGACGAGAGCATATAGCGACAGAGAGATTCAGAGTAAGTGGGAGAAATCTCCGTTTCCGAAAGACCCAGCGGCTTACAGAGTTGCGATGCTCTCTTAATTGCGATCGCATTACGCTAACTCTCAGCAATCTGCATTTGAATCATTTTCAATTTAATGGGTGAGATGAAAAACAATAAAGTTCTACTATGTTTACACTTTTATTTGTTTATTTATTTATTTAATGAGATAATAAAAGGAGAGAATATTATGAAATAAGTCGAACGATTTCGGATTTAAGAAAATAAAAGAGTTATTTCAGAGAAGTATGGAATATTGAAAAACAAAAATGCAAAAATCACCATGAGAAGAAGAACAGTACGTTGTTAACGTTCTTTTTTATTTTAAGCAATTTATGGTTAAAATAAAAAAAAAAAGAAATCGGCATTTCCTATTTGTTTTCTCACTTTATTGCGCTCGTAATGCATTTTTTTAAATGAATTTTTCAAAATCCATTTCAAAACTTGATTTCGAAGTAAGAGAAGAAAAAATATAGAAGGGTTCGTCCAGCAAAAGAAAAGGGGCTATTTTATTAAACAATCTTGATGTCGGACGAAGGCAAAATGGAAGGGAAGAGGAAATGAATGTTCAAAATATTTAGTATGAACGAAATACAACCATAACAACGACAACAACAACTAAGAATTACATATTGAATTTTTTATTCAGCTATTGCGACAAAATTTTAGAGATTTTCCAATATTCCTCCAATATGGCGTATTCACTGGCACGAATACATTTACCTTAGAAAAAAACAATATCATTACTTGCGGGTGATATTGTTTCCGCGCTGCCTTCTAGGGGGGGGGGCAACCAGACGCCCCCCCCCCCTCCCCCTAGAAGGCAGCGCGGCTCTTCCATTTCTTAAAATTACGCTTTCTCCGGCACAAAGGAATAAATCATCTTTTTATGCTCTGTTCCTGTTCCCCGCCGCCTGGCTCGGCAGAAAGAGCAGGAAAGACACATTGCGAAATTGAATGGGGCGTAGGCAAAGGAGACAATGGAGGACTAGAGAAAGAGAGATAATAGCGAGAGATTGGAACTGATAGAGAGGGAGAAAGGTGTATCGTGAACTTATCGGTGGGCCCTTCCGGTTGCTCCTTTTATTTCGACCGAATTACGCTTAACCACCGTGTCTCTGCACGAAGCAGTTGAAGAATTTTCGATTTCTTTTTTTCGAAATTTATTTTTTTTCAGCTCCAAAAGATAAGAAGAGTCAGAAAACAATAAACAAATGAAGATGACGAAGCAAATGCCGTATAATCAACATTGGCATATGCACTTTGTTGTAAAAGATGAAAAAAGGCAACGCATTTGTGTGCGCCAGCGGATAGGTGACCCTTCAATGTTCCTCTCAGTAGGATTTAATGAAGTGACACTGTTTTTTTCTCTCGAGGATATTCGGTATGTGAACCAATATGTTTAACTTTTGTAACTTTAGTCAAATCAATTATATGTATGATAGTAATTTCTTGAGCCTGTGGTTTACGCCCGCTTCTAAGCTTGAGGACGAAAAAAAAAAAAATATTGTATCAAATAATTGATAAAAAATTCGCTTTTATTTAAACAATAAACATTTACAGTACTTTTGTTACTTTTGTAAACTAATGCACTAAATTGTAAGAGACTTTCGATTCTGCTGACTCGATGGACTGCACTTTGGAATATAGATAATGCTCTTCTACTTTTTTGAGACTGGCAAGTATGCCTTTAATTATGACATGTATATATGTTTATTTCCAATCCTTTATAACCTCTGCGCTCTCTCTTGTTCTTCCTACCTGTATTATTTTTCTCTCTGTCTCTCCTTTGAGGCTCGTCCCGGGCCGGTTGGGCCGGGTCTCATGGGTAAGAGGGCCCTACTTTCAAGAAATGGGCCCGGAAGAATTATATATTTTTTCTTTAAATACGACAACTAATTGATAAAAGTCCTCTTTTATTTGAACAATATCTAGTTGTATAATTTTTGAAATTTTTAAAATCTTTATGACCTTAAATTCAGCCGACTCGATGGACAGCCTTCAGCTGGTAGAAGTCGACAAGAGGACCAGTATACTTTGCCTAATTAAATTACTCTTAATTGTTTCTTTTCATGTCTGATGAATTGTTCGCTACCAGTAACAATATACAAGTATTGTGGCGCTTTTCTGTCGATAAGGAGAGGTAGTCGTCAGACATTCGTATAAATCTTCGTTTCCTCCGCGCTGTTTGATGCTCTGAAAGGCTTGGTACTGAAACAGGATAAAAAAAAAGTTATAAACAGCGTTCGCTGATGTGGAGGGAAAGAAATTATTGACAGTTCATTTCGCGTTCAGAAAGAAAAGAATGATTAATGTTTCAAACATGTTAATTATTTTAAATTTTGTTTACATGTCAACACTAATTGATAAAGTATCTTTTAAACTAACCATAAAGCAATAACCATTAACATTATCAGATCTTTTGCCAACCTAGAAATTCTTGATTCGGCCGATGGATTTTGGAGAAAGTTATTACGGTTTTACTTCATTAAGATTGTCCTGTGTCTGGTGCCTGCCTTAGATTCTTACATGTAAACAATTTCTTGTTTGTCCTATCCATTCTCTACTCTGCCCTCTCCCACTATCTCTCTTTTATTCTCTCTCTCTTTCTCTCTCTCTCCCTATTGCAAGCCTCACTTCTCCAGTCGCCAAATACCATTTTCCCTATACGTTAATTTACAAATTTTTCCTTCAATGCACCCTTAAATAGGCGCTATTGAAGTAGAGGCTTCTTTTTATTCTCGACAAAAAATACGGTTAGCGCAACAATTTTTTAATACTCTTCCTGAATATGATCATGCATTACGGAGATAAGTTTATATACACGCATACATTCTTATTTTACTAATGTGTTTTACTAAAATTAATATGAATATGAATATAAATATGTATTAAATTCCTATTTGCAGCTCGACGTGATTAAATTCCTATTTGCAGCTCGACGCGGCAACAACGCCAGCCACCCCGTCGTTGCAAATGGCAAGAAGTATGACGTTCATCTCCTGCTTTCCGTCATCTTCAATTATGTGAATGTGTATTTTTTTATTTATTTAAGTTAATCCAATAGAATTGTCAAAAAATTAATGCAAAAGTAGTTCGCCAGAAATGAAAAAAAAATGGGGAAAGTCATAAAATTAGCCATGTGGTTTTCATTTTGGTGATCTGTTAATGTATGCAGCTGGGCAGGAGGAGGTTTGATCAAAAGAATGGAATGAGGGCAGCAAACAATTAATACTATATCAGACAAAACAACCCCAAATACTCAAGTCCGCTTGATCCTTGCTGCGGTTGCTGTCGTCGTGCGACGTTCTGCTCGCCGCCTCAGACGAGTCCAGTCTAGCCGTTGTCCACGCGGCCTCCTTCCTACTCATCTTGCCCAGCCACTCGTCCTGCCGACCACCCGAGCGCCGGCCTCTGCCGCGAGACTGACTGGCCAACCGGCTCTCTCACACTTTTGGTTAAAAAACATTGAACATGAATTAGCTGTATTCGCCGTCGCCTCACTCATCCTTCCTTGTGGTTTGGGCGCCTCAATTTAAGCCACATGTGTAAGGCTCATGCGTTCACACAGAAAAGGGAGTTACGTGGAGCATAGCTTTCGACCTTCACAAATAAGTATCGTACTTCCCCCGGAACAAATTATGTGGTTCTGGACGTTACTTACAATGTGAATACCCACAAGATACGTGGAGCAACACTTAAAAGTTACGTTCTCGTCGCGCCGACGGAGGCCCACAAGATACGTGGGGCGTAACTTGTTTGCCGATGCAAAAAAGTTACGTTCCCATTGCGCCAGCCGGGCGGTTAGAATTACGGACAAAAAGAAAAAAAAACCTAATTATAAATATGGCAAAAATACATACAACTGACCTGTGATCGTCCGATGTCGCTGTGCCGTCTTCTCGTGTCGCCCATAGAGAGCGTTGCGAAGAGAATGGAGAGAGAGAGAGAGACAGAAAGAGGAAAGAGACAGAGTAAAAGGAAGAGAGAGAGAGAGAACTCGAACTCGGTCTCTCCATCTGTGCCAATTTGGCTAAGAGCCGAAAGGTTTTTCGAGAGTTTTACTGCTCAACGTGACTTATGTTGCGTCTCTCTCTATCTTACATTGTTCTACAGAAAAAGGCGATTCTTTTGAGCTATTTAATGTTGTATAAAAGTAAGTCTGAACGATTTCCGCACTCGAGTTGTTGCTCATTCGTCAGCGTGTTGTTGCTGGTGACTCCAACCATGTGCGAGAGGAGTCCGAGGGCCGGGGCAACCGGAGCCGGAAACTTGAGGTTGAACTGCCAGTATGAAGCGACGAGAGTCAGAAGTCCTTGTACGAAACCACCACGAACCTTGAAAAGAGCCTTGTTCGATACAATAAAATGAAAGAAAAAAAAATCTTTTCTTGCAATTGCTTTCCACCTGAAGCCAGTCTGTTTTGACAGTACTATCTCTCTCTCTCTCTAATAACGGACTAAGGAAAAATGAAAAGCAAATTACTTGAAAAACTAAATAGAATCAAACAAGTGAGAAAAAACATTTTCGCCCGCTTGCACCGCATTTATAGTGTGATGCCTGGTGTGAATTCGCAATCACCCTATCGAATTAACGGCCGAGGCAGCGTAACTTTTCTTTTATGCAGATAAGCAAATTTCTAAAAAAAAAATGCTTTTCAGAATTAGTTTTATTCAACATTTCTCTAAAAATAAAAGTTGCAATTAAAACGCGACTGACGGACGCTTTTATTTCAAGACAATTACAATCGTAGAGAAAGAAACAGATGAAAAAGAAAAAAAATTACGAAATAATGTACATTTTATTATGTTGCACGAAAACAAAATAATGAAAAATGTGTAAAGTGCACAAAAACTTTTTTCAAGCACTTTTGCTCGCATGTGAAAGTGAACCCGTAAGTGTCGCTGCTCGACATTGCCTAACTTGCCAGATGGGAGAAGATCGCTACTTCGTGATGAGAGCGTAACTTTTCTTTCAGATAAGTTACGCTCTATGTATCTTGCTTTTCTTTGTGGAGTGGAGCGATTCGGTCGAGCATAACTTATTTTGTGTTGCATTCCATAATATGAAAGTAGAGGAAAAAGTACATGATATATGTTTCTACGAAAAGGATTTGAGGACACCTTTTTTGGGTATCAATTTTTGAATACTATATGCGATCAAGTGCTGCACCGCAGTTTAAGCTCCATATCTGTTTTCCCTTTTTACCTTTTCATCTGCAAAGGAAGTATAATGGTGTAGTTTTTTATTCTCTACAAATCATGTCTATACGGAACTTTCATACTTCCCGATAAATAAAGTTTAGACATAAAAATTCAATTTTTCGATTTTTCGTATACGTCTGCCCTCGGGTTTTTTGACTTTTTCGTATTTCATAGATCGATTTCCAGATAATATTCATTGCTATCTTGAAGAGGAAAGAAAACTGCATAGAATATCATTTTATTATAGGAATCTGAGAACACTATTTTTAGATATATGAATTTTAATCGTCGATAATGTGCGACAGTGGCATCAATTACTGTTCGGCGAGTCTTGCCCCAAAATGTTCGAATTGAATTTTTCTCTTAAAATCACCCCAAGGGGGTTCTTTGATGCGAGGAACACGAATATCATGTTTATTTTTTATTATGACGTCATTTTAAAAAGTTACGGTAGGTGAATAGTAAAACTGTGTCGTTCAGCCATTTACCTACCGTAACTTTTTAAAATGACGTCATAATAAAAAATAAACATGATCTTCGTGTTCCTCGCATCAAAGAACCCCCTTGGGGTGATTTTAAGAGAAAAATTCAATTCGAACATTTTGGGGCAAGACTCGCCGAACAGTAATTGATGCCACAGTCGCACATTATCGACGATTAAAATTCATATGTCTAAAAATTGTGTTCTCAGATTCCTATAATAAAATGATATTCTATGCAGTTTTCTTTCCTCTTCAAGATAGCAATGAATATTATCTGGAAATCGATCTATGAAATACGAAAAAGTCCCGAGGGCAGACGTATACGAAAAATCGAAAAATTGAATTTTTATGTCTAGACTTTATTTTTCGGGAAGTATGAAAGTTCCGTATAGACATGATTTGTAGAGAATAAAAAACTACACCATTATACTTCCTTTGCAGATGAAAAGGTAAAAAGGGAAAACAGATATGGAGCTTAAACTGCGGTGCAGCACTTGATCGCATATAGTATTCAAAAATTGATACCCAAACAAGGTGTCCTCAAATCCTTTTCGTAGAAACATATATCATGTACTTTTTCCTCTAAAATAACATTTTTTTAGTCCTAAAAATTTGTATCCGGAAAAAGTCTATTAAAATGAATCTTTTCAGAAACAGTTATCTGGGACTTTTTTGTGCGGTTTTGAATGAGAAATCAGATAAAAAAAAGAAAAGTAAAAAATCTTGTAAATGAAGCAAGTTACAGAACATCGAATTTTTGACATATTTTGGGTGGTGGCGTGGAGAAAAAAAATTTCTCAAACTTTTCAACCGTCTAGTTTTCCTTATAATCTATCCATGTATCACTCATAAAGTTCTGGTAGTCAAAATCGAACATCGGTCCCCGGGGCAGGCACCAATGGCGCCCTCCTTGAACCTTACAGAGAGGCTCTCTTAACCCTCCCGTCCCCCCTACGCCGGTGTAGTAAAGAAAAAACCAAAACAATTTTAAGCATAAAGATAGATTTGCCTTAGCCATTGATTCGGGGATTGATGAGAGAGATAGTGGAGAGTGTCATGAAGAGAGTGAGAGAGAGAAGAGAGAGAGAAGAGAGAAAGAGAGAAGAGAGAGAGAGAGAGAGAGAAGAAGAGAGACGGAAGGTGGAGGATGAGAAAGAAATACAGAGATTGAGAGAAAGGAGAGACCGAGGTTACAGACACAGATTGAGTTTGAGCCAGAGACAACGCTATTTGAAGGATGCAATAGAATATTATCAGGTTGTAGGTCCAACGGCTTATTTAAAAGGTGCGAAAATATCCTATCAGGTAATGAAGAATGGATTATCGGTGAGATCATTGATACGCTCTCTCTTCATTGTGATCGAATTACGCTAAAGCGCCGGGTCCCTGCGTTGAATCATTTTCAGTTGAATCTTAATTTTTTTAACCTTTTTTGCCCAACCTCTTCTGGAAGATTATCCGGCAACTCTTTTCTTGATGATGTAAACAAAATCAATATCGGATAGAACTAATTTTATATAGAAATTTTTGTCTTACAGTAAAACTTAAAAAAATTTTTCTTACATCAATAATTTTTGTCTTACAGTAAAATCAATAATTTTTTGACTTACGGTAAAAGAAAAATCTTGTCTTACAGTAAAATAAAAAAAATTCTTACAGTAAAACACAGGTTTGAACTTGGAGGCACAGAGAAAACATTATTAAAAGATGCATATTTTGAAGACGAAATACATGATTCACTGCCGCTTTAAACCTTTTTTTCTTTTCTTTTCGGAAAAATAGCGAATCAAAAATCGCCCACCGTATTGCGATGCTCCTTTTATAGCGATCGCATTTCGGCAAACCACCGTCTGAGATTAATTAGTTAAAATTTTTTTCAATAATTGATTTTTATTTAAAAAAAGAATTCGTCGAAGAAAAAAAGAATGTGAGAAATGGAAAGAAAAATGAGTGTTAAAGGCATTCGAAATGAGTTAGATTTACATATTTATTTATTCAGTATTCTTTCAGATAACGTGACGAAATCTAAAGATGTTGAATGAGATATGGAATAAAAAAATAGAATGTTAGGAAAGTCGCATAGGGATAACTCTTTCTGATTTCTGAAATAAGAGTTATTTCCGAGACGTATTTAATATGGCGTAATTACCGTCGCGAAAGCATTTAGCAAAACAGTTTGTTATGCTAACGGGGAAGATAGATACTCACGGACTGAACGAGCTGTTTCTCGCTTTCTCTCTCTCTCTCTCTCTCTCTCTCTCTCTCTCTCTCTTTCTCCTTCTCACCCCCTTTTTTCTTTCTCTATCTTAGCGCTGTCTCTCTCTCTACTATCTCTCTCTACTATTCTCTCTCTACCTCTATCCTTTACTCTCTCTCTCTCTCTTATTTCATTTCCTCATTCCAATTTTTTCTTGATTCCTATTTTCAAACGGAGTGCATATGCCAACAGTGCTTGTAAGCTAAACTGACTCATAGATGGACTGAATGTTGTGCTTCTCGCTTTCCTGCTTTCTCTCTCTCTATCTCTCTCTCTTTCTCTCTGTCTCTACGGTTTCTCTTTCTCTCTCTCTCTCTCTTTGTTCCTTTCGTTGCTTGAGATAATGTCAAACAGAGGCTACATTCGTAAATATTAAAGAAACTTTAGAAAAGGGCATCTGCATGGTTCCAAGAAAAGAAGGAAAGTTAAGAATCAGAAAAAAAGATAAAGAGTCGATGGGATTGGGGGGGGGCGCAAAGACCAAATTTATTCCTAATCATACTACGAAAAAAAACCTTCAATGCCATTATAAACATTTTTAATTTTTAAAAATATAAAACAGGTGCACTGCTAGTCCATCATAATGCCCGATTTTTGCTCACTTTATATTGCGATCGCGCTACTGCTAAAACGCCGGGTCTCTGCAAAAAAAGTTGAATCTTTTTTTTCAAAATTAATTTGTTTTTCTTCTTTTTTCAAGACAGAATACGTCTAAAAAAATCTGGGAAGTAAATAAACCTGGTTACGGTAGAAGACACAGGTCTCGCAAGGAGAAATGGAGGAGAAATGAGAATCGAGAAGAAGGGAAAAAGATTAGACAAAATTCTACTTATTGTTAGAGGATCAATTGAATAATTTATTCATGTCCTTTACAACGACAGACAGAACAGAGGTCAACATGGTTTTTCAAGAACTATTATTCGAACGCGAAATGTTCTTTAAATTAATAAAGAGAGAAAATTGTACATATCAACATTCCCGTCTTCCTGTAGATTTCCTCATTTTGTGGGTAAAAAAAAAATCACGGATCAATCCGACGAAGCTCTTTGTCTTTGTTGTTGTTGTTTTTTTTTAAATCCGTGATCTCGAAAAACGCCGATGTCTAAAAATTTTTAGAAAACTGAAGATAAATAAATAAATAGAAAACTCAATTGATTTGCTAAGGGTTCGGCACTTAAAGAGATACATAGATGAGAGAGGGAATTGAAGACAGATAATAATAGAGGAGGAGAGATTGAAAATGAAAGGGAGGGAGACAGTATATTAAAAGATTTGAAAATCATATAAAGAAGAAGGAAAACATGATGCAGCCTTGCCGTAATTAACCCTTGTTTTTACTTTTTTAAAGCTAGAAAGAACAGTTCTTCGGCGGGCACTTGGAGTTGTTATTTTTATTTCGATCGCATTACGCTAAACCGCCATGTCTCTCCGCTCCGCAGTTGAATCATTTTCGATTTCTTTTATTTTATGTGGATTTTGTTTTCTTTATCAAAAGCGAAGAAGAGACAGAGATAATAAAATAAAATTAGAAGTTGAAGCAAGTGACTTACAACGTTTGCATATGCACTTTGTTATAAAATAATTGAGTCATAAGAAAGTGAATCGCTCAATAAGCGAGCATAGAAAACTTGGGCGTGGTGTTTGAGCGGAACTACAAGGCATCGAAAAGCCGCGCAGCATTGAAGATAGGCGTCAATGGGAAGAGAGACACTGACTGATAGACATAATTAACGAGCTGTTTCTCAGCTTCTCGGTTTCTTTCTTTATTTCTCTGTCTCCCTCTTCTCCCATGCCTGCAGGGGGGGGGGAGTAGCTACCAGGAGCCTCCAACCTCCCTTCAAGGCAGAGCGGCTCTTCCATTGCTTAAAATCTCTCCGGCGCCAAGGAATAAAATATGCGCTTTTTATGCTCTGTTTCTGTCCCCGCCGCCTGTCGCGACAGAAGAAGCAAGAGAGACACATTATGAAATTGAACGGGACGTAGGCAACTGAGAGAGGGGACGAGGAGAGAAACGGAGCTGAAGAAGAGAGAAAGAGCGATCTCTCAATCGTCTCTGCTGTCCTCTGCGTCCTCTTTTCTAAGGTCGGCTTCAGATACTCCTCAAGTGCTGTGGGGCCTGACCCACCTCACCCCGCTCAATCCAGCTGCATGCCAGGAGACTCGGAGGATCTGCATCCCTTAACCCTCCTGTGCCTTTCTTTAATTATCAAAATTATTATTAGTCTCATTATTTTTATTCTGCATCGTGACCTTTGTCATCCCTTCGTAATTGAAGACCAACGCAATTTTATTTGTTTTTTTTTCAGCGCGAAAAACGCCGGTGTAGTAAAGAAAAAATACCAACGCCATCGTATGCATAAATTTCGATTAACCTTTGCCATTGATTCGGGGATTGAGGAGAGAGATAGTGGAGAGCGTCACGAATAGAGAGAAAGAAAGAGAGAGATATATACAGTACTGGCCAAAAGGTTATGAAAGGTTCTGGCTCCAGTGCACGATTCCTGCTCTCGGCTTGAGATCCAGGTGGTTCAGGTGGATAAAATCGTTCATGAACTATTATGCCTATAGTTATAATGATGTCAATATATTCACAGTTAATCATTGAACAAATTCAGATGGTTATATGAGCTGTGGAAATTAGATGCTAACTATTTGAGCACACTTTGAACACCGCTGTCAAGTTTGGTTCAAACGTGCTCAAAGTGATGTTGTGCGGGAGCCCGCTCTTCAAAAACGCTTTTGTTCATCTCAAATGTTAGTTAATACACTTTTACACATTATGCAGCCTTATTTCATGCCTGGCTTCATGAGGCCACAAGAAACCGTAGATCGTTTGAATGCACCACTGTAATAGAATAGTACGTCATCCGACAAGACAGGAAACCAAATCCGAAAAATTTACTATTGAGTCAAAAATCACTTTAATCGATAAAGCAGAGTGTTAGGCAATCGTAGAACTCCAAATTAGATAATTTACTTTTGTAACTGATCTAGATTAGGCAGCTGTTATACACGGCAGAACTCTATACCAGGGGTACATTCAAACGACCTACGGTTTCTTGTGGCCCCATGAAGCCAGGCATGAAATAAGGCTGCATAATGTGTAAACGTGTATTAACTAGCATTTGAGATGAGCAAAAGCGTTTTTGAATAGCGGTCTCCCGCACAACATCACTTTGAGCACGTTTGGACTGCGGTGTTCAAAGTGTGCTCAAATAGTTAGCATCTAATTTCCACAGCTCATATAACCATTTGAATTTGTTCAATGATTACCTGTGAATATATTGACATCATTATAACTATAGGCATAATAGTTCATGAACGATTTTATCCACCTGAACCATCTGGATCTCAAGCCGAGAGCATGAATCGTGAACTGGTGCCAGGCAACATTAAAAATCATGTGAATAATGCGCGATTCGACCTAAAAGTTATCGTCTGAATGTTCGAAAATGCAAATAAATTAAAATTCCAATAAAAACTACCCGAAGATCAAAGAAATAAATTATTTTGTCCAGCACGCCAAAATGTGAAATCGGCTGAGTTGAGTTATTGATTTTTTTCTAAATCAATAATCTTTCAATGAGACTAATATTCTATTACTAGATTTCTGATACCATAATGAAGCAACTCTGAAAATTTCATCAGATTTACTCTACATTGAAAAAAGATATGCGTGAAAAACCAACATATCATAACCTTTTGGCCAGTACTGTATAGAGAGAGGGAAAGGAGTAAATAATCCTGGTTACGGTAGAAAACACAGTTTTTCACAAGTAGAAGTGGAGATGAAATAAGATACGAGAAGATGGGAAAAAGATTCGACAAAAATTCTACTTCGCGAGTCACTATCCAATTCAAAATGGATTTCGAAGAAAGAGAAGAAAAATATAAATGGAATAGATCCAGCAAAAGAAAATAGATTATTTTTATTATGCAATCGAAGACAATTTCTCATATAAAGAAATGAAAGGGAAGTGAAAATGAATGTTAAAATTATTCATGACTAAGGAAAAAAAACTAAGAATTACATTTTCAGCTGACCTGATAAAATTTTGAGATATTGAATGAGATATTTAATAAACGAGCAGAGTGCAATGAAAGTCGGTGAGGGATAAAGGATTTTGACAAACATTGTTTAGGTTAATCACTTACTCAAATGCATTTAACAAAACAATATCATCAATGTTGCTTGCGCTTAATATATTATGTTCGTGAGCTTTAATAATGGGAAGGGAGACACTGAATGTCAGTGATAGACAGAATGAACGAGCTGTTCCCGCTTTCTCGGTTTCCTTCTTTCTTTCTCTCTCTCTCTCTCTTTCTCTCTCTCTCCTCCCGTCCCAGCATTCTTCAGAAGCATAGGCAAAAGTCCTCATCGCTAGAAGGCTACTTCGCCTAAGGCTGTCCTGGGGGCCACCAGACGCCGCCAGCCTCGCTTCAAGGCAGAGCGGCTCTTCCATTACTTAAAATTCGCTCTCTATGGCGCGACGGAATAAAGTATGCGCCTCTTATGTTCTATTTCTGTCCGCGCCGCCTGCCTCGGCAGAGAGAGGAATAGATTGCTAATTGAAAGGGGCGTAGGCAAAGGAGGGAGTGGAAGAGGAGGAGAGGGATGGAGATAAGATAGAGAGAGAAATATATAGAGAGAGAAAGAGAGGTAGAGAGAGAGACTGAGAAAAAAGCGAGAGAGAGAATTGAAGAGAGAAGGAGAGATAATAGCGAGAGATAGGGACGGAGAGATTGGAAGTGATAGGGTGGGAGACAATATTATTAGATAACGAACGGTGTTCCATCCACTGATCGGTGGGCCCTTCAGGCTGCTCTTTTTATTTCGATCGCACTACGCTAAACCGCCGTGTCTCTGCACGAAGCAGTTGAATCATTTTCGATTTCTTTTTCGAAATGGATTTTTTTCAGCTTCAAAAGATTACAAGAGTCTGAGAAGAATAAAAAAATTGAGGCGCAGCAAATGGCGTATAGTCAACATTGGCATATGCACTTCGTTGTAAAGTATGAAAAAAGGCAAAGAAAGGGTTGCATTTGTGTGCGCAGGCGGATAGGGGACATAGAGAGAGAGAGCAACAGAAACAGAGAGAAGGGAGAAAGGGGGAGAGAGACGAGTGGAGTGAAAGTGAGATGGATTAAAGATAATATGGCCGTAAACGTGTGTCTCAAGCCGAGAGCATGAATCGTGAACTGGTGCCAGGCAAAATTAAAAATCATGTGAATAATGCGCGATTCGACCTAAAAGTTATCGTCTGAATGCTCGGCAGAGAGAGGAATAGATTGCTAATTGAAAGGGGCGTAGGCAAAGGAGGGAGTGGAAGAGGAGGAGAGGGATGGAGATAAGATAGAGAGAGAAATATATAGAGAGAGAAAGAGAGGTAGAGAGAGAGACTGAGAAAAAAGCGAGAGAGAGAATTGAAGAGAGAAGGAGAGATAATAGCGAGAGATAGGAACGGAGAGATTGGAAGTGATAGGGTGGGAGACAATATTATTAGATAACGAACGGTGTTCCATCCACTGATCGGTGGGCCCTTCAGGCTGCTCTTTTTATTTCGATCGCACTCCGCTAAACCGCCGTGTCTCTGCACGAAGCAGTTGAATCATTTTCGATTTCTTTTTCGAAATGGATTTTTTTCAGCTTCAAAAGATTACAAGAGTCTGAGAAGAATAAAAAAATTGAGGCGCAGCAAATGGCGTATAGTCAACATTGGCATATGCACTTCGTTGTAAAGTATGAAAAAAGGCAAAGAAAGGGTTGCATTTGTGTGCGCAGGCGGATAGGGGACATAGAGAGAGAGAGCAACAGAAACAGAGAGAAGGGAGAAAGGGGGAGAGAGACGAGTGGAGTGAAAGTGAGATGGATTAAAGATAATATGGCCGTAAACGTGTGTCTCAAGCCGAGAGCATGAATCGTGAACTGGTGCCAGGCAAGATTAAAAATCATGTGAATAATGCGCGATTCGACCTAAAAGTTATCGTCTGAATGTTCGAAAATGCAAATAAATTAAAATTCCAACAAAAAATACCCAAAGATCAAATAAATAAATTATTTTGTCCAGCACGCTAAAATGTGAAATCGGCTGAGTTGAGTTATTAATTTTTTTCTAAATCAATAATCATTCACTGAGACTAATATTCTACTACTAGATTCCTGACACCATAATGAAGCAACATGAAAATTTCATCAGTTTTACTCTACATTGAAAAAAGATATGCATGAAAAACCAAAATATCATAACCTTTTGGCCAGTACTGTATGAAGGAGATGGTAAAATACGTTGGCATGTGATGTTGGATATAGTGCAAGTGTATTTTTGAAGTTATTTTTGTAGCTTTCTTTTTCTCTCTCTCACTCTCTCTCTCTCTCGCTTTCTCCTTTTTGAGGTGATCCGCGTTGTGAAGGCGTACCAAACTCGCGTGGGCACCGGCCCCTTTCCGACCGAGCTGTTCGACGAGGACGGAGCGAGGCTGCAGCGAATCATGGAGGTCGGAGTCACGACGGGCAAGAAGAGGAGGTGAGGATTGCTTCGCGCTCATCATTTCCTACTTCTTTCCATTCCGTTTTATGCGGCATTAGATTATAACAAAAATGCCATCTTTCTAGATAGTCTGCTCCCAAAAATTTTTTTTTGTGTTCTTCTTTATTATTTCTTTATCAATAAATCTCCATTCACCGTTACAAGTATTATGTACATATACATACATACAATTGTATACCATAATGATTGATATTCGCATCTTCGAGCCCAATTATTCTTTTTTTGAGCCATGCCTTGAAGAACCACCTAAAGATCGGAGAGAAATTTGCGATGCTCTCTTTATTGCGACCGAATAACGCTAAATCTGCTGTTGAATCATTTTCTTTTTTTGTTGTTTCAAAATGTATATTTTTCTTTTTTTCAAGAGAAAAAACCTCGGAAAAGACAAATCAGGATGCAAATTATCCTAGTTACGATAGAAGACAAAGTTCTCACAAGGGGAGTTGTAGTAGAAATGAGTGTTAAAGAAATTTGAGAAGAATGGAAGAAAGATTCGACAAAATTCAACTTAGCGAGTGAATTAATTAATTAATTAATGCATATCCTTACTTTAGCAGATAGGACAAAGGCCAATGTCAATTGAACATTGTCCTTTCAAGACATAGTATTTGAATGCGAAATTAAGCTTTAAATTACCGTATTTTCTCTATTAGAACCCCCCCCCCCCTCTAATTGTGCCCCCCTCTCGCAAGGGAATTGGAAAATAGTACCCCTCCCTCTGATAGAATCCCCACTCCAAAAGTGCCCCCCTTATTGTCTAATAGCGACGTTTCTTGAATTCCTGATTTGGAATGGGATGCTCTTACCAATGAACTGATTGCAAATTCATTCAAAATCTAAGGTAAAACTGATATTCCAAAGATGATTCCGTTGAAGAAGAGCTATAATTCTTCGTTTTGGAGAATAAAGTGGTGTGATCAAACTTTTTGTCAGTCACATTGAAAAATAGTACCCCTCTCTCTAATAGAACCCCCCCCCCCCTCCCTCTAATAGGGCTCCCCTCTCGCAAAGGGATTGAAAAATAGTGCCCCCGGGGGGCACTAATAAAGAAAATACCTTAATAAAGAGAATAGTGTACATAGCAACATTCTCGTTTTTCTGCAGATTACCTTCTTTTGTTAGTGAAAAAAACCCGGAAAAATCAACCTTTTTTTTCCAAATGGTTTTAGCGAAAGCGGCGATGTCTGAAATTTTTTTTAGAATACTAAAGAAAAATAAATAAATCGACAACTCAACTTCTTTCCAAATGATTCGGGATGAAAGAGATAGTTAGAAAGCGAGAGGGAATTGAAGAGAGCTAATAGTAGAGACGGAGAGATTGAAGGTGAAAAGAGGGGAACAATATAATTAAAAGATTCGAAAATGATCTGCAGAAGAAGGAAAATCTGATGCAGCCTTGAAATAAGTGATACTTCTTTTTTTCTCTTATTTTTAAGAATCGCACGACGATTCATTGGTGGGAACTTGGGCTTGCTCATTTTATTTACGCTAAACCGCCGCGTCTCTGCCCTAAGAAAAGCCACTCTATCTGAACCAGAATATGGTGTCAGTATCCCCAATTCCTGCGAAGCAAACATGAAATGTATGTACATAAAATTTCTTGTCACCCCGAATGGAGAGTTCGAAATGATAATTGTCCTTAACGCCAAATGGCTCCTTTTTGGCACGGAAGCGTCAGAGAGTCCACGGAGTATCAACAGTTAAAATGTAATTTAAAGAAGAAAAAAATAACTAAGAAATGCCTTTTCGTGTCTTCGAATTAGCTACTGATAACGGCCGGAGGATGTCGGACTTGGCGGATTGAATAGGGTAATTTGTTCCAACGTAATTGAAAGCAACGCCCGATTCTAGCCGGCTTTATTGTGAAATGACCTCGATCCTATTCTAACAATTCTTGTAGATTGCGAAAGTAGAATTAAAACATAGAGCAATGTTAACCAGGTCATAACGTTTGCGGAAACCACCAAAGCGAGATATCAGTGGAATGAAAATAGAAAACCACGTGTGAACTTCGATCCAATGTCAATATCTGTTTTCCCACAACCGGGCATTTCTTCATCCACTTCCAGTTGTCGTCGGCCCTCGTTTGCGCCTTCTCTCAATCTCTCCTTCTCGCTTTCTTTCTCTCTTTCTCTCTCTATTATCTCTCTTCCGCGTTCTCTCTCTCTCGCTTTCTTTCTCTCTTTCTCCCTCTATTATCTCTCTTCTGCGTTCTCTCTCTCTCTCGCTCTCTTTCTCTCTTTCTCTCTCTACTATCTCACTTCCGCTTTGGCTTCCCCAATCTATCTGCATAGCTTTCCCAGCTCGGATTTTTTTTCAGTGATCTGTATGTATCAGATTGGTTTCTTATGACTAACAATAAATATTACCTTACAGGGCCACTTTTTTTTTTACAATAATAGAATAAATACATAATTATCTCACATCAGCGCTCTTTCGAAGAATTTCGCGAATGCCCTCAAATAATAATTTTTTTCCTTACTCACCAAAATATGTATAATATTCTTCTCCATTATTGCGTTCCACTGAGAGATGAGCCACACCGTCATTGACACTGCCCAATTGACTCACAATCTGCAGTTGCATCATATTCAGATGAACCAGGCATATTCTGCGATGAGTCCTTTCAGTCACTCTCACTCTCTGTATCTGTATCGGCTCTCTCTCTGTCTCTCTCCACCCTCTCACTCTCTCTGTCTTTCTTCTTTCTCTTTCTCTCTGCCCCTCTCTCTGTATCTATACTTCTCTCTCTCTCCTTCTCACTCTCTCTGTCTCTATCCATCTCTCTATCGGTTCTCTCTCTATGTCTCTGTCACATTCCTTCTTTCTAAAACTGAGATCGGTGGGCTCTTGTCGTTGCTTGTTTTATTTCGATCGCATCACGCCAAACTGCCGTGTCGCTGCGCTCTGCAGTTGAATGGTTGTTGATTAATTTTTCGAAAAGGATTTTTTTTCATTTTCAAAAAATATGAAATGTCAGAGAAGACTTTTTTAATCTCTCGCTCTCTCTCCTCTCGCTCGCTCTCCTTCTTTTATTTCTTCCTCTTTTATTTTCTATCTCTCTAAGAATTTAATTTAAATCTTCTATATGTATGTACATACATACATTAATCTAATATTTTTCCGCAGATGAAAAAACACATACGTTTTTTTTTATTTACAGAAAACAATGATTGCATAAAAAATGAATTATTCATGAGCATTTTTCTAGAGTCCAATGGAAACGATGGATGCACGCAGCGTCAGTTTAGATTGCAGCTAGATTATAAGTAGATTTTAAAAAAATCTGCAAAAAAAATTTCCTATTGCCTTTTGAAAGAGCACAAGCATCTTATGGTGCTTTCTGCTATCTGAAATGACAGCAGGCTGCTAGTAAACACGATCGAAATACACAAAGAAACCGGGGGGGGGGGGGAGAGCTAAATGTATTTCATATTTATTTACCACAATCTTTGTGTGTGCGCATTACTTAAACTGTTACATCTTGTGACTTTTTTTGATATTCTCTCATTTTCATTTAATTTTGCCAAAGACAAGAGTTGAAAGTATTTACAATGTTTAATGACTCTTAATATTTTCTTCTTCTTTTCATGACCGGTGGATTGCTCACGACACGTAACAATATAATAGAATTGAACCATATTCTCTTGATAAACGCGGGCTTTGTCTTGGTTAGGATATATCTTAATTAAAAGAACTGTTTTATATTACATGATAGTGATAATTTAGCTTCCCTTATTGTAAGAAGGTGATAACAGCCGGAGAATTTACTATTGGGGCTCTAATTCGTTAATCCATTTTTCTTACTTTGTCCTCACCTGACGCATACTTACGATTAGGCAATAAATAATTCAAAATATTATGAACGCACATTTATCTATGCGCCCTGTTCTTCTGTAGGAAAAGGTGATCAACCTCTTGCACTGCTCTGTTTTTTTCCCCTGCTCTCTCTCTCACTCTCTTTATTTCTTTCTCTCTCCTCTCTCTTCCTCTCCCG
Organism: Allodiplogaster sudhausi; assembly: GCA_945643635.1. Classification (NCBI taxonomy): domain Eukaryota; kingdom Metazoa; phylum Nematoda; class Chromadorea; order Rhabditida; family Diplogasteridae; genus Allodiplogaster; species Allodiplogaster sudhausi. The sequence continues at coordinate 1,657,388 of CALZFC010000013.1, forward strand.
TTCTCTCTATCTCTCTCTCCCTAACAGAGTCCCTCTTTCAGTCTCACACAGCCGCTAAATTCCTGTTCTCTGACTCTATACATTTTTCCCTTTAAAGTTCCTCTCAATAGGAGTTAACAAAGTGAGAATGTTTTTTTCTCGAGGATATTCGGTATGTGAGCCAAGAAAAGTTTATTATAATTATGTGAGAGAGGTAGAGGGTTCTCTCTCTCTCTCTCTCTCTCTCTCTCTCTCTGTCTCCTCCCATGCTTGCGTTCTTCAGAAGTATCGACAACAGTCCTCGTCGCCAGAATGCTAGTTCGCCTTCGTCTGCTCTTGAGCGGCCACCAGACGCCGCCAGCCTCCCAAGACAGAGCGGCGCTTCCATCACTGAAAATTCCGCTCTCTCCGGCGCCAAGGAATAAAGTATGCGCTTTTTATGCTCAGTTTCTGTCCATGCTGCCTGCCTCGGCAGACAGAGCAAGAGAGACACATTGAGAAACTGTACAGGGCGTAGGCAAAGGAGAGAGGGGAGGAGGAGAGGGAGGGAGAAAAGGGAGAGAGTGAAAGAGAGCTAGAGAAAAAAAACTGAGAAACGAGCAAAAGACAGAATTTAAGAGAAATAATAGCGCGAGATGCGGAGAGATTGAAAGTGATAGGGAGGGAAACAATATTATAAAAGATAACGAAAATCATTAATAGAAGAAGAAAAATACATGATCGTAGATATTATTTTTATGTTTTATTTATTTATTATTTATTTACCTTCCTCGGTGGGCTCTTCAGGTTGCTCCATTTATTTCGATCGTATTACTCAAAACCGCCGTGTCTCTGCACTCTGCAGTTGAATAATTTTTGATTTTTTTTTCAAAATGAATTTTTTTCAGTTTCAAAAGATTAGAAGAGTCAGAGAAGAATAAAAAATTTGAGGGCGAAGCAAATGGCGTATAATCTTATGGCTCTTTTTAGCACCGAAGGGAGAACATCAGAGAGTATCAGAAGTTAAAATGTAAACAAAAACACAGAAAAATGCCTTATCGTGTCTTCGAATTAACTTTTGATAACAGCCGGAGGACGTCAATTTTCGTGGAATAGGAAGGCTCATGTGTTTTTACGTATTAATTGGCAGCGACTCCCAATTGAAGCCGGCTTTATTATGAAAGGACCTAGATCTGAGCAATTCTAGTAAAAGGCCGAAAGTAGAATGAAAATATAGAGAAATCCACAAAGCAGTCGTACCGATTGAGAAAATCAACCAAAGAGAAATTTCAGTAGAATGAGAAAGAAAACAACGTGAAAAAAATTGTTTGGGATGTCGGTTCTCCGAATCGCTTTCCGCGCTTTTCCTATCACCTTCTCTATTTCCTTGCTCTCCCTCTCGCTCTCCCCCTCTCGCTGTCTCTTTCCTCTCTCTCTCTCTCTCTCTCTCTCTCTCTCTCTGTCTCTCTCTTTCTTATTCTCTCTCTCCCTCTCGCTCTCTCTTTCCTCTCTCTCTCTCTTGTTCCCCCTTCTCTTCCTCTCGCTCTTTCTTTCTCTACCGGTGCCAAGAAATTAAATATGTGCGTTTTATGCTCTTTCTGCCGCGCCGCCTGCTTGGGTAGAAAGAGCAAGAGAGACACATGGCGAATATGTTGGCCGACGACCTTTTTCTTGCTTTGATCACAAATGAAGTTCTTTCTCTCTTTCTCTTCTCTCCCACCACCTTTCTCTCTCTCTCCCTCTTGTTCTTGCTCTCTCACTCTCTTACTTCTCACTTATTCTCCTTCTCTATTTTTTCTTTCATTCTCCCTCTATCTCTCTTTCTCTCTCTTTCTTAATTCCCTCAACTGAAACGTTTGAAATATGAAATGCAAAAGGTCGGTGGCACCAGACTGAAAAACAATTGATTACTACGGATCGCCGAGTTAAATTTTCTCACTTTATATTGCGATCGCACCGGGCACTGCAAGGCAATTGATTCACTTTAGAGTTGTTTTTAATGGATTTTTATTTTCAAAAGGGAGTAGGTGGAAAAAGATTATACCATCCTGGTTACGAGAGGCGAATTCAATTGAAAATTTTCCGTTCAAGATATAGTATCTTGACTCGCCGGGCTAGGAATTCGCCAGATCGGAGAGAGAAAAATAAGTCAACAACGCAATTGTATATATGATGATAGATTTGCTTTTGCCATTAGGTTCGGAGATCGATGAGAGAGAGGGAGAGAGAGAAAGAGAGAGAGAAGAGAGAAAAGAGAAGGGAGAAGACGAGAGAAAGAGAGAAAGAGCAAGAGAGAGAGAAAAAGATTGAGACCGAGCGAGAGAGAGAGAGAGAGAGAGAAAATGAGAAAGAGAGAGAGGGAGAGTACAGGGAAAAGAACAGTAACTGAAAATAGTGCAAACGATATACCCTTACTTCTTAAAGTCGTTGTTAGTTCAAGAACAGCAACAGAAGTTCTTAAGTGACGTGATTTTTTTTAAATAGTTTAACTTATGTAACTTTTAAAAAAAATGTTGGAATCGCCTTACATTGTTGCCTTACTGAAATCAGAGGAAATTATTGGCAAATAAATAAGGAAATTTTATTAAATTATGGCTCCAGCATTCCCTTCCTATAGATTCTCTTGCTATATGAGCCAATAATTAATATGCTCAATGCTTGACACCATCAACTAGCATTTTTTTTGAGCGCAAAAAGCGTCGGTGCATGAAAATTTTGGAGAGGACAAACGATAGATAATAATAAATCAACAACTCGATTTCATAATGATGATTGCATATTACATAATGAGGATAGCTTTTTCGAGCCCAGGTTATTATTTTTCTTCTTTGCCAAAACTCGCCAATGTCCACAGCTCATGTATTATGCAATCATCATTATGCAATCGAGTTGTTGATTTATTATTATTTTTCGTTTGTCCTCTTCAAAATCAGAGCGAACTTTGCGACGCTCTCTTTATGGTGATCGCAGTAAGCTAAAGCTCCGGGTCTGTGCAATCAGCCGTTGATTCATTTTAGATTTCTTTTTCTTTTAAATGTATTTCTTTCCTTTTTCAAAAGAGAATATGTCGAAAAAGAAGAAGTGCGGGAAGGACGGAAGCTAGAAAATAAGAGGAAACGTTGATTTTTATATGCAATCCTGGTTATTATAGAAGATTGAATGCAAGGTTCTCGTAGGGAGAAATGGAAGAAAAAAAATGATGTACGCAATACAATCGAGATAACAGCAAAAATATCACATAAACATTCTAATCGTACGAAGAGAGGTAATCTATACATTTCTTCAGGTGACGTGACAAAATATAGAGATATTGAATGAGATATCCCGCCCTCTATCTCACTCTTTCTCTCCCTCTCTCCCTCTCTGACTCTCTCTCTCTCTCTCTCTCTCTCTCTCTCTCTCTTTTGCTTTCCCTTTCACTCTCTCTCTCTCTTTTGCTCTCTCACTCTCTCTCTCTCTCGTTCTCTTCGGCAATAGTTCATAAAATACATATATGCTTTTTATGCTCTGTTTCTGTCCCCGCCACCTGCCTGGGTAAAAAGAGCAAGAGAGACACATTCTGAATACATTTGGCAACAGTGGCGGCTGGCCTTTCTTGCCTTGACCATGGAGAGAGAGAAGAGAGAGAGAGAGAGAGAAAGAGAGAGAGGGAGAGAGAGAGAGGAAAAGGAAGGCGGCAGCGATGCCTTTTGATGTTCAAATAAAATGCTTTCATCCTGTAGCGCGTTCGCCTGAAGATTGCAGCTTTGGAAGGTCACGAAAAGAGCGAAGGCAAAAATGTGCAGATGGCGTGAGAGAGGGAGAAAGAGAGAAGGAAAGAGCGAGAGAAAGACCGCGAGAGAGTAGGGGATGAGAAAGAGAAAATGAGAGGGTCCGTGAGAGAGAGAGAGAGAGAGAGTGTGTGAGAGAGAGAAAGAGAACCGATGAGAGGATATTGTTAGATAGAGTGATTGGGAATAACTGGGAGACATCGGAATCAGAGAAGTGAAGAACGGCTGAAAGAGTTGCAATGCTCACTTTATTGCGATCGCACTACGTGAAAGCGCAGGGTCTCTGCAATCTGCATTTGAATCATTTTCGATTTATTTTTTTAATGGATGAGATGAAACAACAACAAAGTTCCACAATGTCTACACTTTTATTTGTTTATTGATTTATTGAATTAGATAATAAAAGGAGAGAATATAATGAAAGAAGTCGAACATTTTCTGATTTAAGAAAAATATTCGACAAAATTCTACTTACCATTAGCAAGTCAATTAATTAATTTATTCACGTTGTTTACTACGGCAGAGAGGCACTTAGACTTTGTTGTTGTTGCTTTTTTTTCAATGTTGTGAAAGCTAAAATGCCGCGGACTGAAAATTTTTGAGAATATTAAAGATAAATAAAAAAAATAAATGGACAACCCAATTGCAAAGGGTTCGGTGATGAAAGAAATAGGGTGAGAGAGGAGAGAGAAGAAGAGAGATAATAATGGAGACGGAGAGATTGAAAGTGAAATGGAGGGAGAAAATATTAATAAAAGATTCGAAATTATATGTAGAAAAAGAAAACGTGATGACACCTTGCCGAAATTAACACTTCTCTTTTATCTATTTTTAAACATATTTTTTTAAACGTACATACCCTTCCGACTATCGGTGGGCACTTTAGGTTGCTTGTTTTATTTCCATCGCACTACTCTAAACCGCCGTGTCAATGCAATAAGCAAGCAGTTAATCACTTTTGATTTCTTTTTTTTAATAGAATTTGTTTTCTTTTTCAAAAGCGAAAAAGAGACAAAGATGAATAAAACATTAGAGGGCGGAGCAAATGGCGTAGCAAATTTGTACATATGTATACAATTCTATTGAAATAATTTGAATCGAGAGACAGAGAGAGACAGAGAGAGACAGAGAGAGAGAGAGAGAGACAGAGAGAGACAGAGAGAGAGAGAGAGAGAGATAGAGAAAGAGAGTGACAGAGCGTCAGCGCAGCCGACAGCAAAGTAGCCTTCTGATGACGAGTACTGTTGTCACCGCTTCTGAAGACATTTTATATGCTTATTTCTTTACTTTTATTCCTCTTCTACACTTCGACTCCTAACGCTGGTTACTTGGGGTTGTTCACTTTATTGCAATCGCACTACACAAAAGCGCCGCCTATCGGCAATCAGCAAATGAATTTAATTTTAGATTTCTTTTTTTTAAATGTATTTTTGTTCCCTTTTCAAAAAAGAATATGACGAAGCAGAAGAAGTGTGAGAAGGATGGAAGCTAGAAAATAAGAAAAAAACGTTGATTTTTATATGCAATCCTGGTTATGGTAGAAGATAGAAGATAAAGTTCTCACAAGGTGAAATGGAAGAGAAAACTGATGTACGAAAGACATTCGAGATAACAGCAAAAAAACACACATAAAAATTCAACTTCTACGAATTAATTAATTAATTAATTGATGCAATTAATTTATTAATTAATCTGTTCAGGTGACTTGACATCTTATGAAAGGCGATTAGGGATAACGGTTTCTGCATTGGGAAAAACATCTACATATTCCCGAGAAGTATTAAACATTGCGAAATTAGTGACTGGAAAGCATTTAATATTAGCAAGACAATATATTATCCATGCTTTAATATCGAGATAGACGGACAAAACGAGCTTTTCACGCTTTATCTCTCAATCCCCCCTCTCTTTCTCTTTCTCTCTCTCTCTCTCTTTCTCTTCCTCATCCTCTCACCAGAGAATGATCAGCAACCAAAAATTCTGGGCTTTTTGCGAGTGGATAGCCCTAGATGCAGGAGGATTCAGAAAGAACAAAGAATGCTCTCCGAATCCTTTCCGAATCATTGTGCATCAAGGGCTTTGGACATAAAGTTACGCTCCACGTATCTTCTTTTTCTGTATAGAGTGGTGCTGATTCGCTCGAACAAAACTTTTTTGTGTTGGCTCGTCGTAAGTATAACCCCACGTATCTTTCAGGGGTTCACTAAAAAAGTTATGCTTTGTTTCTTAGGAGGAGACGACGACGTAGAAGGCTATCACTTGACAAGTGTTTATCCACGTAACTTTCCCACGATACTTTGCTAGAATAACTTATTTTGAGCGTAACTTTTTTTCTCTGTGTACGAACAACTGTTATATTCGATTGCATCAAATGATATAAAAACAATTAATTAACAAGCGATGAGAGATTAAGAATGTGCGAGTAAAACATCACTAAAATCAGCAAAAAAACACGATTCGCCGAAGTAGCAAATTTTTTCCTCTCATTTCTTCGAAATTCTTTCATGGATCTATCAGTGAGCTTGTTGCGATGCTCCTTTTCTTTCGATCGTATTACACTAAAGCGCCGTGTCTCTGCAGTGTGAATCATTTTCGATTTCTTTTTTTTTAGATGGGTGTTTCATTTTTCAAAATAGAATACGACGAAATAAAAGATGCTGAAAGGATAGAATAGAGAAAGCTAAATTTTGCATGCAATCCTGGTTACGGTAAAAGTCAAAGTGAGACTGATGACCCAAAACGTTTACTGATAACAGAAAGATGTCAGACTTGGCGAAATAAATAGGGTGATGTGTTCCTGCGTAACTAACAGCAACGCGCGATTCTAGCCTAGCCGGCTTTATTGTGAAAGGACCTCGATCTTTCTAGAACAGTTCTAGTAGAATGCGAAAGTAGAATGAAAACATAGAGAAATTTACCAGCAGGTCGAACCGATTGCGGAAACGAACCAAAGCGAGATATCAGTGGAATGAAAATAGAAAACCACGTGAGACCTTTGATCCAATGTCAACATCTGTTTTCCCACCACCGGGCACTTCTTCATCCACTTTCAGTTGTCGTCGGCCCTCGTTTGCGCCTTCTCTCCCTGTCTCTCTCTCTCTCGCTCTCTTTCTCTCCTTCTTTCTTTTTTCTCTCTCTCTCTCTCTCGCGTTCCCTCTCCCTCTCTCGTTCTCATACTTTCTCTCCCGTTATCTCTTTCTCACAATGTCCCTCTATTTTCCGCTTTGGCTTACCCAGCCTATCTTGCGCATGCATAGTTTTCCCAGATATGATTTTTTTTGCAGTGCTCTGTATCAGATTGGTATCTTATGACCTTGAAGTCAGCAAATATTACTTTACAGGGCCAATTTACGCTTCATTTTAACAGTGATAAAAATAAATAAATAATTATCTCACATCAGCGCTCTTTCGTAGAATTTCCCGAATTCCCTCAAATTATAATTTTTCTTTACTCACCAATATATAATAATCCTTCCCCATTATTGCGTTCAACTGATCATGAAATGGTCAAAAACCCTGCGCTCGAAAAAATATAATATATAGCACGTTTGAAATTTGATTTTTTTAAATTGGATAATTATGACACCGTCATTGACTCTGCCCAATTGACTCTGCCTTCAGCCTAATTTACTCACAATCAGCAGCTGCATCGTATTTCGAAGAACTAGGCATATTCTACAATGAGTCCTTTAAGTCTCTATAACTCTCTGTCTCCCACTCTCTTTCTCTCTGTCTCTGTCTCTCTCCTTGTCTCTCTTCAACTCTCTCTCTATCTGTCCCTCATATTCTCTGACACCCACCCTCTCTTAAGAAGGTTTCTGACCATTTCCTGCTCAGCAAAGGAAGATGAACGCGCTCTGCTCTCACACGCGCTCTGCTCTCGTGAGGAGAGGTTGCTCGCTCCTCTTCTCTCTAATTTCTCACCTGCCGTGTGAATACTATTCTGGTTTGCTTTTGCTGTGCCTGTTCTCCCTTGCCACCATCGCTTGCTTTGTGTACCATGATACCGATTGAATTTGGTGCCTGAAGTGGTACACGATTACCATCTGAGAGAGCACTTGCTCTCAGGGAAATTGTCTCAAGAATATCTGAGTGTGAATTCCTCAGAAAATAAAGGTGGAAGGACCTAAGGAGACGTACTAACTGAGTGTGAATCCCTCAGAAGATAAAGGTGGAAGAGCCTAAGGAGAAGTTATAATTCAGACGGAAACAAGCCTTCCATCTGTTAGTTTGGTGGCTAGGCAGTCCCTTTCAACTAGCTTATCTTTCTCATTTTCCGCTGACTCTAAGATGTCTGAAGGGGAAACCCTTTTCCAGGCCTTTGCGTCGCTTTGCGAAGACCTTAAGTCTGCCTTTCAGTCTCAAGCTTCATCAATCTCCTCTTTATCCACAAATGTCTCCGAATTGGTTGCTTCAAACAATTCACTTGTCGAGACAATCAATCGACTCCTCTCCTCTTCTCTGTCTCAGTCCTCTCACTCTCTCCCTCACTCTTCGCAGTCTCTCTCTGTCTCTCAGCCTCTCTACTCTCGCGTTGCCGCGTCTCCCCCGCAGCCTGCTCTCGAGACCTCTCCTCCCTCTATTCAGCAGATCACTGCTGCTGTCTCGTCTGCCCTTTATGGGCGGCGTGACATGCTGGAGGAGAAGTCAAAGAGGGCAGTGCTAAAAGGGTTTCCTGAGAAGGAAAATGACACGGCAACAGATGCGAATGATATGAGAATTGTCTCTGAGACAATTCAAGCCTCTCAGCACGATCTCTTGATCTCCTCTCTTCGGAGGGGGGAGATCTCCACTCACCGCCACGGGAAGACCGCTCCGAGGATCATCAAGATTGAGTTCCCCTCGAACTCGCTGCGAGAGTCCTTCCTCTCAATCGCCCGAGCCAAGAAGCATCCGGAAGTCGCCGCCAACCCCCACGCCTACTGGCGCCGCGACCTGACTCCTGAGCAGTTGGCACAGGAGACTGCTGCCCGCAAGGAGGCCGGTCGGCGGAACGCGGAGTGTGGTGAGCTGCGGTTTGTTGTTAGGGATGAAAAAGTGGTTGAGCTTCGCTCACCACGTCCCCTTCCTCCTCGCTCTCTAGCTAACCAACAAAAAGCCGCCTCGAGCGGCCGTAGAGTTTCTGATCCTCTCTCTGCTTCCAGAACTTTTGTGAACAGCAACAGGAACAGGCCGGTATCCCTGGCAGCAGGCGCGAATTCTTCTCCCGAGCGTTCTCTCGCGAACGCTCCGCCGTCTACCCCCGCTGTGCGTGGTCGACGCGGGAAGAAGCCTATTTCGCACAAGGCGCTCGCGAGAAAGCTGGCCTCGCTCTCTGCCGCGAGTATTTCCAGTGGACAGCGTCTTCGGAAGCGCACGCTCGAGACGCACCTTGAGAATGACGAGGACGAGGAAGCAGCTAAGCGAGCCGACAACAAGTCGACTCCACACTCCTCTCCTCTGGCGATGGATCAGTCAGCTGTCCCCTCAGTCCTTCTCTCCTCTGTCGCCCCATCTACGCCCACTGCGCCTCTCCTTAATTCCTCTGGCTAGGTCGCATCTCTTCGGGATCGCGCCTCTTCCTCACTCTCTCCCTCCATTATCTTAACAAGCTCCTGCGCAGATCCGTGTTTATCATCATCACCAGATCATCGATATGATGACAATTCTCTCCTAAGTCTTTATCTCGTTAATTTTCGCTCTCTTGCAAATAAGCTTGATATTCTCAACTTATTATTGACCAGCCACGCTATAGACTTTCTTGCCATCACAGAAACGTGGGGTAGCCCTGACCGGCTCTCTGACGCCTCCCTCTCTCTCAATGGGTTGTACACTGTCTACCGAACTGATAGGATTTCTGAATCCCCTGGTGAGGGTGTTGCACTTTTATTAAACACGCGCTTCTCATCCTCCATACTTTACTCGCTTTCTTTCTCTATTTACTGCCAATTTCTGTCCATTCGAATTGAGACCAGCAAAAATATCTTTATATTCTCAGTTATATATCGCAGTCCTTCCTGCTCTGAAGATGATTTTAGTAAATGCCTGTCATCTAGTTATGATCTTCTCTCGGAACACGCATGCCCTCAGTTCATATGCGGCGACTTTAACTGCAGAGAAATTGATTCGAATGACCTAGTTGTCTGTCCTCCTTCCAACTCCTCCAGCGCTCTTCTCTCGTTCTCTATCTCTGCCTGTTTATCTCAGCTTGTTCGCTCCCCTACTAGACTTGATAGCACTTTGGATCTTATTTTTGCAACAAACCCTGAAATAGTAAAGGGCTGTACTGTCCTCCCTCCTCTTCCGTCTCTCGACCACTGTATGGCTGTCTGCCGAATTTCTCTTTGCCGCCCTCCAGTCAAAAAACATTCATATCCCGACTATAGAAACGCTGATTTCAACGCAGCTAATTCCCTTCTTCTATCTGTGGATTGGTCATCTCTTCTTAACCCTCATACCAATATTGACACTCTGTATGATCTTTTTGCCACTATCATAAGAAGCATAATTGACTCTACTGTTCCTGTACGAACTGTCAGCCCTCAGTTCTCCCGCTATCCTAGAAACATTCTTCGTCTTCTTCGTGCCACTAGAAGGCTTTATCAGAAACGCCACATCTACGGTCTTGCTGCATTCCATGCCAAATCAACCAAACTCCGCCGTGCTTTCCGTAAGCTTGAACGTTCTAAGGAAAAGAAAATGGCTCTCTCGCGAAATCCTAAAAAATTCTTTTCTTTCATAAACAGCCGTCTCAAAGAGAAACCTAGTATCCCTTCTCTTATCACAACTACTGGCGCAACAATTTCTAGCAGTGATGCAAAAACCGAGCTCTTTGCAAGCCAATTTGCCAACTTTTTTAAAAATGTCCCTTCTTCGCCGCCTCCTCTCTTTCCATCACGCACTACTGCCACTCTAGACTATCTCGATCTTTCCGCAGCTCGCATCTCTTCCTTTCTTCGAAAGCTCCCGTTCAGGAACTCTACCAATCCTGACCGTATACCTTATGCATTTCTTAAAGGCACCGCAGACGCGATGGCCATTCCATTGTCGATTATCTTTAACAAGGCACTTATCTATGGTTCCTGCCCCAGTGCATGGAAGACTGCTCTTATTCGCCCTCTATTTAAAAAGAAAGGCAACCGCAGTGACTCCAACAATTACCGACCGATTTCTCTGACTTCAGCAATTTCTAAAGTATTTGAAAAGATAATTTGTGAAGACATTACCTCCCATCTTAAATCAAACCGTCTTTTATCATCCTTCCAACATGGCTTCCGTGCTAAGCGATCGTGTAGCTCTGCGCTCTTTGTCTCACTTTTCGACTGGTACAAAGCAGTCAACTCATCATCATTTGTCTCTGTAGTATTCATTGATCTGACTAAGGCTTTCGATAGTGTTTCTATTAGTTTTCTACTACATAAACTTGCAGCTTACGGAATATCCGGCTGCCTTCTTCGGTTCATTGGCTCTTTTCTTTCTGGCCGTTCTCTTCAAGTTACTATCGAAGATTCTAGATCCACATTTTATCCTGTGCTCTCAGGTGTACCTCAGGGGTCCGTCATAGCTGCACTACTTTTCCTCATCTACATAAATGATCTACCAGATTGTCTGCCCCCTGGCGCCTCGTGCACTCTCTATGCTGATGATGCGAAATTGTATACTATTAATGATACAACCCTCCTCCAAATTGCGCTTGACAACCTACAAGACTGGACTAACCGCTGGGGCCTCACAATATCGGTTAGCAAGACTCAGTTTATGAGCATAGGTCAAAATCACCCTACTTTCTGTCCTCTTCTAAATGGCCAGCCACTCTCCATTGCCCACCACTTCTGTGATCTCGGTGTTACCATCTCTAATGACCTTTCTTTTACTGAACATATCAGAATCATTTGCAATAAAGCGCGCGCTCGAGCTCTTCTGATTCTGCGGAACTTCCGCTCCCATAATCCGGCCCTACTTATGCGTCTCTTCACTATTTATGTACGGCCCATCCTTGAATATGCTAGTGAAATTTGGAACCCTCATAAGGAACTTTCTGCCTCCTCGCACAACCACTTAGAAAATATCCAACGTTTATTTACGCGTCTCGTCTTTAGAAGAATTGGCAAACAGCTTTCTTACTCGGCCCGTCTCTCTACTCTCTGTTGTCACACTCTCGCATCCCGAAGACATTTTATAGATCTTATGTTTACTTATAAAATATTTGCAAACCTCATCGAAATAGACTCCAGGCAACTCTTTAGTCTTCTCCCTAATACAGTCACTAGAGGCCATCGGTTTAAGATTACTCATTTCCTATGTAGAAATAAAAGCTTCAAGTATTTTTTGTCGAATAGAGTAGTTAATAATTGGAATAAACTGCCTAATGAGATATTTATCAGTGCATCTCTAGCTCGCTCATTTATATCTTCCATAAGCCTCTCACACTTGCTTAAATAGTATTGGTCCTGACAGCCTCTTCGTTTTAGTTTTAGTTTTCCCTCTTAAAGTTCATTTGTAGATTTAACTGTTTTGTTTTCCTTTAATGTAGGCATGCCTCGAAGCAGCCAATTACGTCAGCTATTGAAATCTATATATTTACATATTAATTAATCTCATATCTATAGTCTCATGTCCTCATTCTTTAAAAATGCTGATAAACCTGAATGAATGAATGAATGAAATTAGAACTCAGCTGCTGCCGAGAAAATTAGACTTTTCTGTTCTAGCAGCTGCCAGCTGTCAGTCATTCCCGAAAAAAAAAGGCATCCTACGATTGCCACCGGGTCGGCCCTATCCAAGAGAAAAAAACGAATGTTTCTTTCTCCCCCACCATCTCTCCCATTCTCTCTTGCATTAATTCTCGCTCTCTCCATTTATCTCACTCTCTATCTTTCACTCCATCACTCTCTTGGTTCATCTTGCCGAAGAAAACAAAACGACTCAAACACTCGCACCGGCAGAAAGAGCAAGATTTATTTGACGACAGCGGTGGTTCGACTTTTTTTGACGTTTGACCTCTTGCCGTGGCCACAGAGATCAGAGGAAGTTTTTTATTTATTTATTTTCTCTCTCTCTCTCTCCCTAACTTACTCTATCTCTCTTACTCATACTCTCTCTCCCTACCTTACCCTCTCGCTCTCTTTCTTACTCTCTCTCTCTCTCTCTTACTATCTCTCTCTCTCTATTTCCCTCTCCCTTCCCTAGATCCGAGGAAGTCAGACCTATTTTTTCAGGTCAGAAAGTGTCACTCTTATGTTCCACTCCTATATTTACTCTTGCATTGGAGGAAGACACCAGCAGGCTTCCAATAAAAAATGTGGCATTTATAATTAGGAAAAAATGGTCGATGGAGTCATGGAGATTGTATACTCATTGCCGACATTTGGGTTTGGAATCATAGATACAATAGTATTTAACGGTGCATTTTTAGAAGACGAAAGATACTATTCACAGCCTTATTAAAAATTATTATTTTTCTCTATTTTTTCTACAATCGCGAAGCGGGATCGGGAGCAATGTTGCGATGCTCCTTTTATAGCGATCGCATTTCGCCAAACCGCCGTATCAGTTGAATCAGCTTAAATTTTCCCATAATCGATTTTTATCTTCAAAAAAGGATTCGTCGAAGAAAAATGAATGTGAGAAATGGAAACAAAAATGAGTCTCGAAGGCATTCGATATTAGTTTGATTTACATATTTATTTATTTATTTAATTTTATTTAAGAGAATCTTGGAACGTCGCTTAAGGATTACTCTTTCTGATTTGAGAAGTTAGAGTTATTTCCTAGTGGAATATGGCGTAATTACTGACTCGAACAGTTTGTTATGCTAACGGGGAAGATAGACACTCGCATACTGAACAAGCTATCTCTCTTTCTCTCTCTCTCTCTCTCTCGTTCTCTCTCTCTCTCTATCTCTCTCTCTTTCTCCTTCTCACTCTCTCCCTTTCTTTCTCTCTCTCTCTTCGAGCTGTCTCTCTCTACTCTCTCTCTCTCTACTATTCTCTATCTGCCTCTATCCTTTACTCTCTCTCTCTCTCTCTCTCTCTCTCTCTCTCATTTCATTTCCTCATTCCCATTTTTTCATTATTCATATTTTAAAACAAAGTGCATGCTTGCAAGCCATTTGCTTCGCCCTCTTTTTTATTCATCTCCACCTCTTCTTCACGTTTGAAAAGAAAAAAAACAACTTTTGGAAAAAAGAAATCGAAAATGATACAAGTGCCGAGTGCAGAGACACGGCTGTTTAGTGGAATGTGATCGCAATAAAATGAACAACGCCTAGTGCTCACCGATGCGTTGATAATCGTTTGCAAATAGATTTAATCAAAGATTCTAGTTTGTAACGAATCATTTCTTTCATCCAACATTCTGAAATTGTTTATTTCTTAATGCTCGGGTTACTGTATTATCACTCTTGTTCTATACTCTATTACAGGTCCGTGTTACTAAAGTATGAATGATGATCCTGCCGATTTCACACAATTGTGAACGTTCATTAACAATAAGAGTGTAGTTGAGTGAAAATACACCCGAGCTATAATTATCGAGATTATCTTATTGTTTGCAAGTATAAGTTAAATTGTTCGCTTAACAAACGAACTCGCTAGAACTAATAAAGAAAAACACAAAACATTTCCCTATGGCAATCATCTACATATGTTCGAACTTGCTAAACGAGATAAATAAATTGCTATATTTATAAGCAAGACAAGATCAAATATGACCGGAAAGCTTCATCTTAATGACTTCGAAAAAACAAAGATAAATAATTTCTTTAAAAAAAATTATAAGGAAGATTTGATAAACTGGTGCCTTTAGGATGATTGTTGTTCAACGCATAGAGGAAGAGGACTGATAGAAGGCTCCAATTGGAACGTCATACGACGAGAAAAAAAGGGAGAACTCAAATCAACCATTTCAGTGGTACTCCTCTAATATGCACGGGAAGCTTGGCGAATCCACCGGTGCGTGTTTTATGAGGCTAAATAATTGTAAACAATAAACGGAAATGCAACAACCCTTAAACGGTGAATTATATTAAAAACACATATTTATTTATTTATTAACATCGATTAAAATTTGAAAAAAACTGGGAGTGATGGAAAGAGGCGGATCAACATGTACAACGGAGCGGAAGGTGAGGATGTATGCTGATTTCGAGAGAGAGAAAGATAGAGAGAGAGAAAGAGTGTAAAGAGAGATAGTCAGCATTCTTGTCTTTCCTTGTTTGCTTTGTGATTAAAAATGGTACGAATAAAGGATACAGCTGTTGACTTTTGTTCAATTTGCTATTGTAAATGCTCTGAGCATGAAAAGGCAAAATTACGATATCGCAACCATAATAAGATTTGCATTTTTTAATGCCAAAATCTCTTGTTTTCATTGACAAGGGTTCAGAGGTGGATGAGAACGATAGAGGGATGCCGTGAAGAGAGTCGGAAACGCGTGTCCGCCTGATTGGCATTTTGCTTCGATGGCACTTTTGTGTCTCTCATATGGAGACGCATCTCGAGGAGGACAGGGCCTTTTGTTGGATATTCGAGAAAGGGAGTGAGGCTAGAGAGAGAGAGAGAGAGAGAGAGAGAGAGAGAGAGCGAATTAGTGAGCGAGAGAGAGAAAGGGCTGCAAGAGAAAGATAGATATTTCCTTTTTATCTGAATATGCGGAGATTATTTCATTAATTTCAGAAGAGTGATTGATAGGAATTATTTGAAAGCATATGTATATATATATATATATATATATATATATATATATATATATACATATATGTCAAGAACGCACTGCATATATAAAGATAGATTTGCCTTTGCCATTGGTTCGGGGATCGATGAGAGAGAGAGAGAGAGAGAGAGAGAGAGAGAGAGAACGCGAAAGACCGAGCGGGAGAGGGAAATAGCAAAGAGAGAGAGAGAGAGAGAGAGAGAGAGAGAGAGAAAGAGAGAGAGAGAGAAAGTGAAAGACAGAGCGACAGAGAGAGAGGGAGAGAGAGAGAGCGAGAGAGAGAGACAGACACAGATTGAGTATGAGCGAGAGATAACGCTATTTCAAGGTAGGGAAAAAAATATTATCTGGTTGTGGACAGTGGCGGTTGATCGTTGAGAGCGTTGCGATGCTCTCTTTATTGCGATTGAATTGCACTAAAGCGCCGGGTCTCTGCAATCTGCAGTTGAATCATTTTTTTTTTCATTTCAATATTTTTTTCAAAAGAGTCGAAAAAAAGACACATCTGAAAGTAAAAAATTATAGTTACAATAGAAGAGAAAGACTCGACAAAATGCTACTTAGCGATTCAATTAATTAATTAATTCATGTCGTTTACTACGAAAGAGAGGATAGATGACAATGTCAATTGAACATTGTCCTTTCAAGAAATAGTAATCGAATGTGAAATGCTTTTTAAATTAATAAAGGGAGATAATTGTTCAGATGGTAAGCCATTTGCTTCGCCATTTTTTCATTCATCTCCGTCTGTTCTTCACTTTTGAAAAGAAAAAAAAACTTTTGAAAAAAAATAAATCGAAAATGATACCAGTGCAGGGTGCAGAGACACGGCGGTTTAGTGGAATGCGATCGCAATAAAACGAAGATCGCCAAGTGCCCACCGAATCAAACGAGCTGAGAATGAAAAACTAGCAAATAGATCTCATCAAAGATGTTTGTTTGTATTTCTATCGTCCAGCCTTCCGAAATTAGTTTAATTCTTAATGCTCGGGTTACTGTATTATCACTCTTGTTCTATACTCTATTCCAGTTCCGTGTTACCAGAGGTGCAAAAGGCCCGGGCCGGCCTCGGCCGGGCCCAAGCTAGGCCCCCTCCCCCCCCCCCTATAGGGCCGGGCCGGGCCCAAGCTAGGGTCCGGCCCTGGGCCCGATTGGGCCCATTTTTCTTTTTTTTTTTCTTTTTTCTACGCAGAAAGGTAATTAAGAGAGCCTCTCTGTAAGGATGGGGGTTACAGCCAAAAAATGTGCAGTTCATGGATTTTGTTGATCTAGCATGTATTTGTTTCTACTTTGTTCTCACTTGACGAAAGAAAAGGTATAAACCGCCTTTGGTGATGTGGAGGGAATCTTTACTCTGCTCTTTGTCTCTTTCATTCTCGCTCTCTCTCTGTCTCTCTCTCTCTGTCTCTCTCTCTCTCTCTCCCTAATGGAAACCACACCACTACAGTCGCTAAACTCCTTTTTCCTCTATAAATTAATTCTACTTCTTTTTACCCTTGAAAGCACCGCTGTTGAAATTGAGGTGTTTTTTTCTTTATTCTCGAGAAAAATGCGGTATGCTCATCACGTTTTTAAAATACTCTTCTCGAATATGATCATGCATTGCTGAGATAAGTTTATATAAGTTCATATATTACTTTTGTATATTACTTAGTTAAAATCAATTATACGGTAGCGATTTGTTGACCCGGTGGATTGCAATCGATGTATCACTATATTTTCGATGAACACTTTTCTTTTCTTGATAGAGTGAAAAAAGAAACGATTAGAGAATATTAATTATCGTTCAGAAAAGAAATACATTTGTTAGTGCTTCACCTTACGAATTATTTTTGCTTTTTGAAATATCACAACTGATATTTAGAATATGACTTTTTGTGTAGGTAAATAAAAATATCTATTAACATATTTTTGTAACGTTTAAATGTTTACTAAACGTTATATCTAAGCATAAGGTGGCGGATTCTGAATGCACCAGTCCAGATCGAATACTACGGCTGAAGAAATGATGCTGGCAAATTTCATTTCTGTCATAATTAGCCTCCGAAGAAATTATTTTGATTTTCATAAACTTGTCGAAGATGTAGGTTGCTGATCAATCTGTTGCCGTTGTCGGTGTCCAGCTTGAGACGTTCGATTCGGCAGATCCGATGGAATTCATTGTGGAGTGAGTATATAAAGAGTTATTATTACTCTGCTTCGTTCAGATTGACCAGTGTTTGGTGTATGCGTTAGATTGCTACATCTTTACAGCCTCTTCTATTTCCTATCTATTCTTGAATCTCTCTCTATCTCTCCCTCTCTCCATCTTTCTCTCTTTCTCTCCCACACTCTCTCGTTATCGTTCTCTCTTAATCGACTTGTGTGCAACTATTTTAAAAGCAAGGTTATGTAACTTTTAAAAATATGATGGCAACAAGATAGAGGCCAGTTCCATCGCCTCTTATTGTAGCGATCGACATCAGTGCAAGTTATCTACAAACAAATAAAGAGAAAATTTTACTAATGCCTCTAGCATGCCCTTCCTGTAGATTCTCTTGCTATATGAGTCAGCAAATAAAAAATACCCACTATGATTGACCCCATCAATTAGCATTTGTTCATGTGTTTTTCCTTTTTTGTAAATATTTTGTTTGCGATTGCGCCAGGACTAACGAAAAAAAACCCGATTGCATGCCCAAATTATTATTTTTCTTCTTTGATAACGCTTGGCGACCACCCAACGATCAGATCGATTGTCAGCTCTCTTTATTTTGATCGCACTGCGGTAAAGCACCGGGTCTCTGCTTGAATGTATGTATCTATATGAACTTATCTCCGAAGTGCATGATGACATTCGGGAATAGTATTTAAAAAAACATTTTGCTCCTACCGTATTTTTTCTCATGAAAAAAAAACACCACAATTTCAATAGCGCCTATGGAGGGGTTCGTTGAAGGGGAAATTAGTAAATTAACGTATTGAGAAATTGGAATTTGGCGAGAAGTGAGGCTTGCAATAGGGAGAGAGAGAGAGAGAGAGAATGAAAGAGAGAATGAAATTGCAGATTAAAGAATGTAAAGGACAAACAAGAAACTGTATACATGTAAGAATCTAACGCAGACACAGGACAATCTTAATGAAGTACGACAGTAATAACTTTCTATATATACCAAACGAAATCCATCGGCCGAATTCAACATTTCTATGTTGGAAAAAGTTATAAGAAAATGTTTAATGGTTCTTGCTTAAATAAAAAAAACCTTTATTAATTAGAGTTGATATTTTAAAAAATAATTAAAATGATTATCATGGTTGTAACATTAATCATTCCTTTCATACTGAACGAGAAGTGAACTGTCTATTAGTTCTTTCCCTCCACGTCACCGACGGCAGTTTATATTTTTTTTCACATCCAAGCCTAAGAAAGCATCAAACATCGCGGAGAATTCATCGATTACATAGCCATGTAACGAGCGCGAACCGCCGGGTTCAACAAATCGCAACCATAGAATCGTCAGGTGAGGACAAAGCAGACACAAATATATACTAGACAACTTTTGAAAGTAAAAATCCATTTTGAAAAGATCTAAAGTGTTACAATTGCCTTGTAGAGCCCGGCGCTTTAGCGAAGTGCGATCGCAATATAAAGTGAGAAAAATTTAACTTGTTGATCTCTCAATCGGGCGTCGCTGTCAATTACATACATAACGATGAGCCTTGCATAGCACAAAATGTTTGGGCCATTTACCGCCTCTGGATACAATATCGAGCTGTCTGAACGTATTATACGCCTCGTAGAATGGGGAGCATCGAATGTGGACTCCCTTTTACTAAACAAAATCACATAAATAGGCTTAAACAATAACATCGGGCGCATCGTGCAGATTGCTGACCGTATCATGCACAAGCCCTTCTCGCGAACCGTGTCCCGGAGACCCGGGATTAGATTTTTTTTTTCAGAATTAAAAATCTTAGGTTTTTTTTACTAAGATTAAACTATTTGGAATAGGCATTTGTTTTTCATTGAAATTAGAAGCCGTACAAAGGTATTTGTTTTTTAATAGAATTAAAAACAATGGAATGGGAAAAGGGTTTTAAATAAGAAAAAAAACACTGCAATAAATTTCAATTTTTGTAACTTAATAATATGTATTTCTTACTAATATGCTCCTTCGTATTCCGACTCATCAAGGACCAACGAATTGCCTGATGCAATGGTTCCAAAACACGGCTGCTTACTAAGACATATTTGTTGATACCTTGAAATTTTCCAGGTTCTTGTAGTAGTCAACCAGCCGATGATATTTGAGATAGCGAATGTTTTGTATTTTTACACAAAAAAAGTTTATAATTTAGTCTAACCGCATATTTTCTGTTATTTATTTAAGAAAACTAACCGATTTATTTCTATAATGGAAAAATAATCAGTCATCTCGTTTAATTGTAAATCATATGTATGTAATCCTTTAAAATTAACCAGAAAAAATGGAATGCTTAAGCTTTCATCCAAGAACACGTTTGAATGTCTCTTTCTATCTCGCTATCTCTCTTTTTCTCTCTCTCTTTCTATCTCGCTATCTCTCTTTTTCTCTCTCTCTCTTTCTGTCTCTTTCTCTCTTCCTCATTCTCTTTCTCCCCTCTCTCTTTCTCTTTCCTTCTCTCCCTCCCTCGTTTCCTCTGCCTCTCTTTCACTATCTCATTCTCTTCGCCTTTGGCTGCCCTGCCGCCAGACGCCTCCCTTCTATGCTGCGCGATTTTTCGATGCCTTGCAGTTCCGCTTAAACGCCACGCCGTAGTTTTCCATACTGCGCATATTGAGCGATTCTTTGCCTGAATTTGTCAGGATTCATATTTTAAAACCAGGGGTAAACGCTAAAATGATTGTATAAACATGAATTTACTACGCCATTTTAATTTTTGTTTAATTCTTCTCTGACTCTTCTTGTCTTTTGGCATTGAAAAAAACCATTTCGAAAAATAAACCGAAAATGATTCAACTGCTTAATGCAGAGACACGGCGGTTTTGCGTAATGTGAACGAAATAAAAGGAGCAACCCAAGCGCCCATCGATAGACATGAGTCGTATATGGTAAAAAATAAATAGAAAAAAATCAAAAGATATTTTAACTACGGCAAGGCGACATCACGTTTTCATTTTTCTACATATGATTTTCGAATCTTTTAATAATATTGTCACCCTCATTTTCACTTTCAATCTCCCCGACTCTATCTCTTACTATTATCTCTCTTCAATTCCCTTAGTCTCTCGCCGTCTTCTTCATCCCAGAACCCTTAGCAAAGAACTTTATTTATTCATCATTAAAAGCATTTGGAAAAACAACAACAACAAACACTGTGCTTTATGGAACTGAAGCGTGATATTTTTTTTCTCACAAAAGGAGGAAACCTGCAGGAAGACGGGAATGTTGAAATGTACAATTTTTTCTCTTTAGTAATTTTATGAATACTTCGCTTCCAATACTGTCTTGAAAGAACAATGTTCAATTGACATGGCCTCTGTACTATCTGGCGTAGTAAAGGACGGGAATAAATTAACTATTATTATAATTGACTCTCTAACAATAAGTAGAATTTTGTCGAATCTTTTCCCCTTCATCTCGAATGTCCTTTACACTCATTTCTTCTCTTGCGAGAACTTTGTCTTCTACCGTACCTAGAATTTTTTAAATCCTGATTTGTCTTTTTCCGACGTAATCTCTCTGGAAAAAAATCCATTTTAAAACAAAAAAGAAAATTATTCAACAGCAGATTGCAAAGAGCGTAGAGCGATAGCAATATAAAGTCAGCTCGCTGATGTTCGCTTGAAGCTCCCTTCCCGCTATTAAAGCACATATACATTATATGTTCATTGTAAGCACAAGCAATATTGATGATGTTATTTTGCTAAATGCGTTCTAGTCAGTGATTACGCAATATTGCCACAGTCCGTTATCCCTAACCGACTTTCCTCGTGAACGTCATCTGAACAAACAAAAATTAATTAATATATATAATCATAGTCGTTGTTGTTGTGTTTTCCTTCATCTTCAATATTTTTAACATTCATTTTTACTTCTCTTCAATTTCTCTCTATGCGAAATTGTCGTCGTCCGCAATCAAGATTGCATGATAAAAGATAATCTCTTTTCTTTTCCCTTTATATTTTTTCTCTTCTCTTTTTTCAAAATCCATTAAAAAAATATATTTCGAAACAAAAAAAGAAATCAACTGGCGTGCAGCGACACGCTGCTTTAGCATTATATGAGTAAAGAGAGCAAACTAAGAGAGAACGCCGATTTTTTCCAGCTTCATGGCATTACCACAGTTTGCTTACAATAAAAATGAATGAATTATTTTCGCATTTTTGAATACGCAATATTCCATATTTCTCGGAAATAACTCTTTTTTTTTCTTACCAGCAATCAGAGATCGTTCGACTATAAATCTTTCTTTCTCTCTCTCTTGCTCTCTCTCTCTCTCTCTCATCGTCGACCTCTCTCGACGTCTCTCTCTCTCTCTTCGTTCTTCAATGTGATTGGCATGGTGAAGGCGTACCAAACTCGCGTGGGCACCGGCCCCTTCCCGACCGAGCTGTTCGACGAGGACGGAGAGAAGCTGCAGAGAATCGGCATGGAGGTCGGAGTCACGAAGGGCAGGAAGAGGAGGTGAGGAAAGGGGGAAGATGGGGAATACGGACAGGGGGAGGGGCGGAAAAATTCAATGTTCATGACTTGGCGCAATTTTGAGTGATACTTTACCCTTTCACCCGCTTGCTGCTATCCTCTGCGACTTCTTGGAATTTCGGCTTCAGCACACTCCTCAAGTGCTGTGTGGGCTGACCACTCGCTCAATCCGATCGCATGCCAAGAGACTTGAAGGAGGAAAAGGATCCCTTAACGCTCCCGTCCCTTTCTTTCATTATCAAAAACATTATTATCTAATTATTTTTATTTTGTAATGTGACAGAGATAGAGAGAGAGAGGGTAAGGAGAGACCGAGTAACAGAGACACAGATTGAATTTGATCTGCAGTTGAATTACATCCCTTTTTCAAAATGTATATATTTTTTCCTTTTTTTTCAAGAGAGAATACGTCGGAAACACAAATCTGGAAAGTAAATAAATCTGATTACGGTAGAAGACACATTTTTTCGCAAAGAGAAATGGAGGTGATATGAGATTCGAGAAGGAAAAAAGATTCGACAAAAATTCTACTTCGCGAGTCACTATCCATTTAAAAATTGATTTCGAAGAAAGAGAAGAAAAATATAAAAGGGATAAGCAAAAGAAAAGATATTATTTTTATTATGCAATCTTGGCTACAGACCAATACAATTTCTCATATAAAGAAATGGAAGGGAAGTGAAATGAATGTTAAAACTATCCATGATTAAGGAAAAAAACTAAGAATTACATTTTCAGCTGTCCTGACAAAATTTAGAGATATTGAGTGAGATATTTAATAAACGAGGAGAGTGCAATGAAAGTCGGTGAGGGATAACGGGTTCTGTCAATGTTGCTTGCTCTTATTATATAATGTGAGTGAGCTTTAATAATGGGAAGAGAGACACTGACTGATAGACGGAGTGAATGAGCTGTTTCCCGCTTTCTCTGTTTCTTTCTCTCCCTCTCTCTCTTATCAATAAATCTCTAATTCACATTTACATACAAGTACCATACAATGATTACGTCAAATTACATAAAAAAAATTATGAAATTATTTCTAACATACGTATGGTGTTTGTATCCCCAAGCACTGCAAAGCAAACATTATATGTACATAAAATTTTTGTCACACCAAATGGAGAGGTTCAAAATGAAGAATAAGTAGGCTCAGGTGTTCTGCTGTAATTGACAGCGACGCCCGATTCTAGCCGGCAAAGAAATGCAAAAAAATGAGACTGGAAAGCATTTAATATTAGCAAGACAATATAAAGCTTTAAAATCTGGAACGAGAGACACAGATAGACAGACAAAACGAGCTTTCACGCTTTATACATATATATATATATATACCTCTCTCTCCCTCTCTCTCTCTCTCTCATTCTCTCACCAAAGAATGATCAACAACCAATAATTCTGAGATTTTTGAGAGTCGAAAACCCTTCATGCTGGAAGATTCAGAAAGAACAAAGAATACTCTCCGAATATTATCCGAATCATTGTGCATCAAGGGCTATCCACATACAAAAAAAAAACAGTTTTTTTTTGCAATTTACAGTTAGGGTTTCCGCAACATCATTTCCTGGTTAGCAAGGCAAGATGAGAAAAGCACTCTGCCTCATCCGAGAAAGGGGAGACTGTATTAGCAACAGCCATCAGTCAATTATTCCCGAAGAATCTGTCCTGCCTTTTCACCTCTTTCCCTCTCCCTCTCCCTCTCTCTCTATCTTTCCGTCTCTCTCTCTCTCTCTCTCTCTTCGTCAAACCCTTCTTAGCTCTGTTTCTGTCCTTGGCAGAAAGGGCAGGAGAGACGCATTCTGAATACCGTATTTTCTCTATTAGTGCCCCCGGGGGTACTATTTTTCAATTCCCCTGTGAGAGGGGGGCACTATTAGAGGGGGGGGGGGGTTCTATCAGAGAGAGGGGCACTATTTTTCAATGTGATTGACATTGTGAAATTGAAAAGGGCGTAGGCAGATGAGAGAGAGGACGACGAGAGGGGGAGACGAAGAAGAGAGAAAGAGTGAGGGTGAGAGAGAAAGAGAGAGAAAGAGAGAGAGGGGGGAGAGAGAAAGAGAGATAGAGAGAGAAAGAGAGGGAGAAGAGAGAAAGAGAGATAGAGAAAGAGACTGAGAAAAGAGTGAAAGACTAATTGAAAGAGATAATAAGGAGAGAACCGATTAGTGGGCCTTTAGGGCTGTTCCTTTTACTTCGATTACGCAACGCTGGATTTTTTTTCAGTTTCAAAAGATAAGAAGAGTCAGAGTCAAATAAAAAAAATTAGAGGGCGAAGCAAAATGGCGTACAATCAACGTTGTCATTTGCACCACGCTTTAAAACATGAAAAAGAAACATAAAGAAAGGGTCGCGTTATTATGTGCCTGCGGATTGGGGATATTAAGAGAGAGCAATAGAAATGAAGAGAGAGAGAGAGCAATAGAAATAGAGAGAGAGCAAGAAAAATAGAGTGAGAGAGAAAGCAAGAGATAAAGAGAGAGACAGGGGAGCGAAAAAAATATAGATTAAAAATAATATGACCGTACGATCAAACGTTTACGTGACCTTTATTTTAAAATATGATTTATGAAAAAAGGCTTCATACATGCATACATATATTCACTCAATAAGCAGTCAAGAAAACGAACAAATAGAGATGAAAAGAATGGAATGAAAATATGGAGATAAGGCTCGCACAATCGACAGTGTAAACAATTTAGATCATTAAGCAGTTCTCAAGCTCCATCGAGTCTTGAACAATGTTTTGACAGGACTCAACTCCTTCCTCCTTTTCCTTATGACTCGCCTCAGTCTCTCTCTTGAAGTATCAAGGAAAGATTATAGTCGGTTGGAGTCGATTGGATCATTTTATCGAATGGCTGGGAAGTATACTTGGAAGGGCATCCGTACAACAATCGGTGGGCACTTTGGGTTGCTGGTTTTATTTCGCTCGCATTAAGCTAAACCGCCGTTTCTCTGTTCTCTGCAGTTGCATCATTTTCGATTATTTTTAATGCATTTTTTTGTTTTCTTTTTCAAAACCGAAGAAGAGGAAGAGATAGTAAAAAAAATTAGGGTGCGAAGCAAATGAGTTAAAATCAACGTTGGCATATGCACTTTCTTTTAAAATAATTCGAATCATGAAAGAAAGTTAATTTAAAACAAAGGATCGCTCAATTAGCGAATTTATAAAACTAGGGCGTGGCGTTTGAGCGGAACTGCAAGGCATCTAAAAACCGCGCAGCATGGCGTTTGGGGAAAGGGCAGAACGAAGGCGAAGAGAATGACAGAGAGAAAGAGACGCAAAGGGGAGGATGGAGGAAGAGAAAGAGAGAGCGAGAGACAGAGAGTGAAGGAAAGAGAGAGAGAAAGAGACAGAAAGAGAGAGAGAGAAAGAGAGAGAGAGAAAGAGATAGATAGAAAGAGATAGGTTAAAAATAATATAGTCGTACATTCAAACGTGTGCGCGTTCTTTGTTGAAAGCTTAAGCATTCCACATTTTTTCTGGTTTAGATTAAAGGATTACATAGATACGATTTGCAATTAAACGAGATGACTGATTATTTTTCCATTATAGAAATAAATAGGTTAGTTTTCTTAGATAAATAACAGAAAATATACGGTTAGACTAAATTATGAACTTTTTTCGTGAAAAAATACAAAACAATTCGCTATCTCAGATATCATCGCCTGGTTGACTACTACAAGAAGCTGGAGAAGTTCAAGGTTATAACTTTCAAAAAATATATTTTAGTAAACAGCCAATTAATTCATACCGTGGTTTTGGATCCATTGCATCAGATATATGTATCCTTCAAGCAATTCGTTGCTCCTTGATAAGTCAGAATACGAAGGAGCATGTTTTATAAGAAACAAATAATATTTTGTTACAAAAATTGAAATTGATGGCAGTGTTTTTTCATTCTTGTTTTATAAAACCTTTTCCTATTCCATTCTTTTTAATTCTAATAAAAAAACAAATACCTATGAACTGATTTTAATTGCAATGAAAAACAGATGCCTATTCCAAAGATTTTAATTCTAAAAAAAGACCTAAAAGTTTTAATTCTGAAAAAAACCTATTCCAGGGTCTCGGGAACACGGTTCGCGTGAAAGGCTCGTGCATGACACGGGCAGCAATCTGCACGATGCGCCCGATGTTATTGTTTAACCCTATTTATGTGGTTTTTTTTTGTAAAAGGGGAGTCCACATTCGATGTCCCCGTTCTACGAGGCTTATAATACGTTCAGGCAGCCCGATCTAATATCCATAGGCGGTAAATTACCCAAAACTTTTGGGCTATGTAAGACTCATCGTTTTTTATGTAATTGACAGATAGACGCCGATTGTAGCAGGCGCAAAAGGTTCACCAGATCACCAAGTTATATTTTTCTCACATTATATTGCGATCGCACTACGCTAAAGCGCCGGCTCTACAAGGAATTGAAACACTTTAGATCTTTTTCTAAATTGATTTTTATTTTCAAAAAGGAGTAGGCGGACAAAAAGATTATAGCATCCAAGTAACGACAGGTTACTTTAATTGAACATATTCCATTCAAGATATGGAATCTAGACTCGCCGAGCTAATGTAAGAATTCGCCAGATCGGAGCGTAAGGAAAAAATAAATCAACAACGCAATTGCATACATGAAGATAGATTTGCCTTTGCCATTGGTTCGGGGATCGTTGAGAGAGATAGTGGACAGTGAAAATAGTTCAAACAATATATTTAAAAAAAAAATGCTTTTTCCTTTTCTTCTTGACGACTTTTTCGTTCAAGAACAGCAACAAGACTTGTTAAGTGATTTTATTTTATTATATTAATAGTTAGCGTATGCAATTTAAAAAAAAATGTTTGGCAATAAGATAGAAGCCAGGTCCATCGCCTTTCATTGTAGCGAAATAAAACCACCGTGTGTGCGCTCTAGCGCCAGCACTGAGAGAGCACACACGGTGGTTTTAGATGTGTTCAAAGTTTGAAAGTTAGGTTTTTTTAGTAGCGTCGATACTCTCGCGGCTTTTCCTGTCAAATATATATAGTCCCGTCAATCATTTCAAGTACATAAATTAATCATATTAATTAAATTAATCTGAATAGTCTAATTTGATTTTTCAGCGCTCAGGACGCATTCCAATAGAGTAGTTTTCAGGTTAAGTTCAAGTAATTCGAAGTTGTTAAACACGTTGGTAACATTATTTTCTCAAAACAAGTTGGCACTAACGAAAAAATTTTCGACACTTTTTCTGGCAAGAACAGCAGTAGAACATGTTAAGTGACTTGGCATCCGACGATGTTTCTCGTTTTAATTCGATCACAGAACGCTGAACCGCGGTATCTCTCTTGCAAGCAGCTGAATCATTTTCGACTTATTTTTTCGAAATGTTTTTTTTTTCAATTTTAAAAGATGAGAAGAATCAGAGAAGAATGACAAAAAAAATTAGAGGGCTACTCAAATGGCGTATAATCAACGTTGGCATATGCACTTTGTTTTAAAATATGAAAAAAGGCAAAGAAAGGGTCGCATTTTCATGTGTAATCGGATAGGAGACAGAGAGAGAGAGATAGAGAGAAAGAGAGAGAGAGAGCAAGAGAAATTGAGAGAGGGAGAGAGCAATAGAAAGAGAGAGAGAGAGAGAGTAAGAGAAAGAGAGAGATAGAGAGAGACTGGGGAGCGAAAGAGAGATAGATGAAACATAATATTTCCGTAAAGTCAGATGTGTGCGGGTACTTTATATTCTACTACATGTTTGGAATGTGAGAGCGGAGATGATCTTGGTAACATTAGAGAATATCAGCCAAATTGTGATATCAATGGAATGAAAAAGAAAACCATGTGAGAAAAGATAGAGATTAAAAAAAAGAAAAAGTACTGGGCGGGACTCAATCCGGCGGCCAAGCAGATTGAAGAGAATTTAAAGCCTCTTTGTTCACGCAGACTTGCGAGTTACTTGAACGCTTCGTTGTCAATAAATCGAATATAACACTGGTGTTATATTCGATTGCATCAAATTATATAAAGCAATTAATTAACAAGCGACGTGAGAAAGCATCACTAAAATTGGCGAAAATTAACCAAAAGAACACGATTCGCCGAAATAGCAAACTTTGTTCTCTCACATCACTCATTGCGGTACGCGTACTATACGAATGTTGCGATGCTCCTTTTATTTCGACCGCATTACACTAAAGCGCCGTGTCTCTGCAGTGTGAATCATTTTCGATTTATTTATACTCCGAGATTTTTTTTTCCATTTGTCAAAAGATAATACGCCGAAAAGAGATGCTGATAGGATAGAATAGAGAAAATTTGATTTTTGAATCAAATCCTGGTTACGGTAGTATACAAAGTGTGATTGTTGACCCAAAATGTATGCCACTTTCTTGATTCTTTTAAACATTTCAGTTCTGAGTGAAATTGGAACTGATTATACGTGATATTTCCTTCGTTAAACTTCTATGTTTCTGTTCGATGGCCTTTGTACGGGCCCGCCCATGTTTTTCTCTTGGTTTTTCATAGCAAATGACGGGATTCTGGGTTTTGTGGTTTTTTTATTTTTCTTTCTTTCACCTTCCATTTCTTGTGCTTTCCTAACCAGGGAATTATGTCAGAAACCGTAAATTTTGAAAAAACGGGGGGGGGGGGTTTGAATGTGGAAAGCCCTTGATGCAAATGATTCGGAAAGGAATTGGAGACTATTCTAAATTTTGATATGTTGTTTTCGTTGGTGTCTTGATTGTCTTTCGTACTCATTTTTCTCTTCCATTTCTCTTTCTCAATCTTCATATAAAATGCATAGAAAAATCAAAGTTTCCTCCTGTTTTCATGCTTCCATCTTTCCCACTTGTCTTCTTTTTTTTAAATATTCTGTAATGGAAAAGGAAAGAAATCCATTTCGAAACAAAAAGAAATCCAAAATTATATTCAACTGCAGATTGCAGAGACCCGGCGCTTTAGCCTAGTGATCTCTCTTCAATTCTCTCTCGCTCTCTTTCTCTCTTTTACTCTCTCTCTCTCTTTGCTCGCTCTTTTTCTCAGTCTGTTTCTCGCGCTCTAACTGAAAAAAAAGAAATCGAAAATGATTTAACTGCAGAGTCAGAGACCCGGCGCTTTAGCATAGTGCGATCGCAATTAAAAGAGCTTCGAAATGTTCTAACCGATCTGGCGATATACTGGTATTGGCAAATAAAAAAATATAATGTGTGCTCGAAGAAGCGCATCTCATTATGGTATGCAATCGAGTTGTTGATTATACGCCATTTGCTTCGCCCTCTAATTTTTTCCATTCTTCTCTAACTTTTCTTTTCTTTTAAAACTGAAAAAAATCCTTTTCGAAAAAAGAAGTTGTAAATGATTAAACTGCTTCGTGCAGAGAATTGGCGGTTTAGCGTAATGCGATCGAAATAAAAGGAGCAACCGATCCGTGCTCGAGACAACTCTGAAAAAATGAAGCATAAAATGATAACTGCAGCAGGAAATCGAGTTTTTCTTCTTTTTAAATGATTTTTAAATCTTTTAATAATATTTTCTCCTTCCCTATAACTTCCAATCTCTCAATCCTCTTTCTCTCGTCTTTTTCTTAGTCTCATTCTCTATCTCTCTTTCTCTTTCCCCTTTATCTATGAATGCTTATTTTTCCCTCTGTCTCTCCCTTGAGGTTAGGCCCGGCCTGGGCCGAACCTCAAGAAAGAGACAGAGAGAAAAATTATACAGGAAGGGAGAGCGAGAGAGAGCGTAGAGATAATAAAGGATTAGAAATAAAAGACGCTGTATATACATACATGAAACAATTAAAGGCATACAATAAATACACTTTTGTCAATCTCAAAAAAAAATAGAGAACTTCCCATATTCCAAAGTGCAGTCCATCGGGTCAACCGAATCTAAAGTCTTTTACGATTAGTTTACAAAAGTAACAAATGTAATGTAAATGTTTATTGTTTAAATAAAAGCGCTTTTAGTTATGCCATTGTTTCCATCGACTAGCGATGCATACCGATGACTCATCGAATATATAGCGATTTAGCGGGCGCAGACCACAGGCTCAACAAATTGCTACGATATAATTGATTTGGGGGGGGGGTCCCCACAGCACTTGATAAATCTGCCGAAGCCGACATTTCAAGGGGACGCAGAGGACAGGGGAGACGATTGAGAGAGGGGGTGAAAAGGCAAAGTACATGGATCGATTGGTAAATTAATGAAATTGAAGCTTTTACCAGTAGTCTCCATTACTTTTTTTCTCTTTGTAGGCTCGTGATGGTTCTTTGTTTGCATATGTATCCCTCTTTTCCTATTGCGCTCTCTCTCCCCTATCTCATTCATTTATCCCGAACCAATTTCATAGAAATCAAATTTGCTTGATATTTAAAAGTATATCTCATTATGACTGCAATATAATTTTTCTTATTTATTTTTATTCATTTTTATTATACTTATTTTTCTTTCTGAAGTTTTCCTTCACCGGTGCATTTCGCACTTACACAATTGAAAAAATTGAAATTTGAACAAAAATATAAGAAAAAACCTTAATGTTATACATTCTCCACTAAGACTTCTAAGCTAAAAAAAAAAACAAAGAAATCTGCAAGAAGTCGAGAATGTTGGAATAAAAGTTTCTTTCTTTATTTATTCAAAAAAAAATTACGCTCCGATCTGGCGAATTTCTACCCGCGGCGAGTCTAGATGCTATATCGTGAATGGAAAATGTTCAATTGAGTTCGCATGTCGTAACCAGGATAGTATCACCAAAACCCCGATGATAGATGAGTGAGAGACGGCGGAAACAGTTAATTCATTTTTAATATTGCTAATATTTTCAATTATATATTCTATTATCATTGAACCTCGCCATTCTGTGTGACAACAAATTATATGTGCCTATTAAAATTAAAAGCAATGGAATTGGTTTTTTTTCATTACAATTAAAACTCCGACAAAGGTGTTTGCTGTTATTAGAATTGGAACACTGGAATCAATTTCTGTTTTTTTTTAACTAAAAATGATTTATATCTTATAAACGTCCTCTGCCTTTTGTCCCATCAAGGATAAACATATTGCATGAATGATCCTGGCGGTGACATCTGATCTGAGATAACGAATTGTTTAGTATTTTTACACGAAAGAACACGTTTAGAATTTTTAAATCGAAACAAACAAAGCTCTTGCTGAACATTTATCTATTACTACTCGTATTATTCGATTTGTACCAATTAGTCTAACCGGACATTTCCTCCTATCTATTTAAGAAACCTAAACTATTTATTTCTATAATGCCAAATTCATATTATTTTTAATCTATCTGTCTTTCGCTCACTCTCTCTCTCTCTCTCTTTAAATTTCTCTCTCTTTCTCTCTCTCCCTACTTCCCTTTGCCTCTCTTTCCTTCTCTCCCTCCCTCATTTCCTCTGCGTCTCTTTCTCTCTCTCATTCCCTTTGCCGTCGGCTGCCCTGCCAGACGCTTCCCTTCTATGCTGCGCGGTTTTGCAGTTCCGCTCAAACGCCACGCCCTCTTTTTCTATACTCGCTTATTGAGCGATTCACTTTCAATCTTCCCGTCTCTATCTCTTATTATTATCTCTCTTCAATTCCCTCTCTCTCCCCTATTTCTTTTTCATCCCTGAATCCTATGAAAAGAAATTGAGTTCTCGATTTATATATTTATCTCTAAAATGCTGAAAAATTTTCATACGATGGCGTTTAAGTCGATCACAGATTCACTCTCTTTCTCTCTTTCTCTCTCTCCTTCTCTCGCTCTCTCTCTCTCTCTCGCTCACTTTCTCTCTCACTCTCTCCGTTTCTCTTGCTCTGCCCTCTATAGCGCATATAAATGTAACTTTTTCTTTGACTTTTTTTTCATATTTTAAAACAAAGTGCATATGCCCACGTTGAATTTATGCCAATTGATTCGCCATCTAATCTTTTTCGAAAAATAAATCGAAAATGATTCAACTGCTAAGTGCAGAGACACGGCTGTTTAGCGCTGTGCGATCGCAACAAAAGGAGCAACACTGAGGGAACACAGATCCCCTCTTGCCTTTGCTTCCGCCCTGTTCAATTCGCCATCTCTTGCTCTTTATTCCTAGACAGGCGACGGGGACAGAAACAGAGAGTAAAGCGCGCATACTTTATTCCTTGGCACCGGAGAGAGCGGAATTTCAAGTGATGGAAGAGCCGCGCTGCCTTGAAGGGATGCTGGATGTCGTACTTCTCAAGGTAGACAGCGGCCAATTCTAAGAAGGCAATATAATAAATAATTATCACAGCGTTTTTAGTGCAGTAGAATGATGGACGTCTCATGTTTCTCCCAATTTACGGCCGATGTCCGTCAATTAGATCTCGAACGATATAAAATGAACAGAATTTCTAGGCGCAGCGGTCGCGATCCGCGGTTTTTTTAGTCCATGGCCAATGAAAGAACATACTAGGTGCTACATACTAGATAAAAATGATGTTAAGGTCCGCACCCGCGTATCCATCTTCCATTGGCATATATCCAACATCGCAGGCGATGAACCACAAGAACACTTGGAGCCAGAAGACGAACCCGAGGATGGTGACGGACCACCTCTTTCCGAAGATGTTCAACGCTGAGGGACTTAAAACATTTCTTTAAACAAAAACACGTGCTTTTGTTTAAAGAAATTTTGTTTAAAGAAATCCAGTTTGGAGAATATTTGCCTTATTCATTTTTCCCATTACCTACCAATCGTTGAAAAAGAAGATACCAATTAGGATATTGAAACTGCCAAGGCGCGGTAAATAAAGTGGTAAGAGAGCAGGACGAATGATTGAGAAAACGAGGCTCCCCAGTAGCTGGCGAGTACCTGAGACCATAATGTTTCACTCTATATTTTAAATGTTAATAAATGCATGCCTTAAGATTTTTTCTAAGTTTTATCTTAGATTTTAAGAAAAGTAAAGAAATAGGAACGCTTACACTTTGATATGGCCAATTTGACAAGGCGTCAATTTGGACGGAAAAGAGTGAAAAGGTCGTCTTGTAAATGATGATATGTGGAGAGTGTTCATGTTTTGTGAAAGGAATCATGCAGATAAAATATTAATAACCATATGTTGCTGTAAGAAAAAATGTATATTAATAACAAATAAAATGTTAGAACAATACAACAACAATTAATGGTGAAATCTTTTTTATAATTAACTTTTTTTATCAAAAAGAAAGATAAATAAAGGAATAAAACGTTTAATGCAAAAAAAATTAACGCTCCTTGATTGTTCAGATTCTCTCTCTCTCTCTGTTCACTCTCACCTCTTTTGGTCCTCTTTTCTCTCTCTGTCTCACTCACTCTCTCTCTCTTTCTCTCTCCTTCTCCACTCTCTCTCTCTCTCCTTCTCCGCTCCCTCTGTCTTCATTGCAAAACTAGCACTGTGATTCTTACAACCACCCTTCTTCTCGTTTGCCATGATATCTTTCTTCCGTGTTTGTTTAAACCGCCTGGTCGTAAACATTCTTGAAAATTGCGCACGCAGTGACAAAAAAATTATTCTTTTAAAAACATATTTAAAAAAAAAATTAACAAAAATAATAATAATATTAATCAAACTCAAAGTTAATGATGAGCTTTTTTTAATACATAATTCACTTTTTAAGGAAAATAAAAAAAAAGACAAATAAAGGAATAAAGAAAAAAAGATATAATTGATTCTCAAAAAAAAGAAAGAAAGGATCAGCTGGTTTACTCACGGGCGTCAATATAAACTGTACAAACGAAAAGTAAGAGTCGCTTGTCGCGAAGGCCATCACCAGATATTTGTAGCGGCCAATCTCCTTTGCAGAGCGGCGATGAGCACACCAGAAGACAGCGAACACTGTAAGAGTCATCAAAATTATTTGCAGAAAAAAAAATAATTCTAAAAAAAAACAATTTTTAAAAGATAAAAAACAATAACAAAAATAAGAATAAGATTAATCAAATTCAAAAATTATAACAAAGAAAAAACGGTGCAAACAACTCGAAAGGAGAAATGGGGGATACGAAAACGAAAAGAGTGACAAAGGAATTCGAGATAAGAGCAAAACAAAAACGCAACTAATTTTATTCAATTCTACTTCGTCAAGTAAAGTATCACTGAACTATTACCGACATTTTTTTATTTCGATTATTAACATTTTTTTTATCTTTCTTTCCTCTCTTCTTTCGACTTTTGAATTTATCTCTTCCCCTTACCATTAGTTGTTGCGAAAAATTCATTTCTAATATTGTTTTTTTTTGATTTTCACTTATAGCCACCTAAAACACACTTGTTAGTTTTCCACGAACCAGTTGAATTTGTGCAAAAGCAGCTTTACGAAAACTACTTGTTCCTTGTATTATTTTTTTCTTTTTTCTTTCTTCATTTTCAGGTTGCACCACGTGCTAAACCCTCACGAATTTGGAATTAATTACAAATTAGATTTTTTTTTTCTGTGTCACGTCCTGAAGATAAAGCACTCATATGATAACAAATATTATTTACAATTTATTTACAATTTCAGGAACATTTTGAGCGACAACAACAAGAAATGCATAAAATAGCATTAAAAGACGGATTAACTATCTCCTTCTTGAGAAACAATATAGTAAAGACTGAAATATTTGATGGTAACAGTAAAAATTGAAGCAGACAATCAAGACAAGGCGTACGGTGTAAGGCACAAGTACAAGAGCATGATTAATTAATTAAGGATTACGAGAGACTTGTCATTTAAATGATAACATGGAAAGAATGAGGAAAAGTTGACAAGTAATTAAAAAATGAAAAAGGAGAAGCAAATGCGGGAAAAGCTCGCTGATTGTGTGAGAGAAGCTGGGGACCTATTTAAACACTGGTTCTCTCTCTCTCACTTTCTCTCTCTTTCTCCTCTCTCTCTCTCTCTCTTTCTCCTCTCTCTCTCTCTCTTTCTCCTCTCTCTCTCTCTCTCTCTTTCTCCTCTCTCTCTCTTTCTCCTCTCTCTCTCTCTTTCTCCTCTCTCTCTCTCTCTCTCTCTCTCTCTCTCTCTCTTTCTCCTGTCTCTCTCTCTGTCTCTCTTTCTCTTGTCTCTCTCTCTCTTTCTCTCTGGCCCTTTCTCCTCTCACTCTCTCTCTCTCTCACTTTCTCTATCATTATCTCTCTCGCCCTTTCTCTTCTCTCTCTCTCTCTCTCTCCTCTCTATCTCTCTCTCCTCTCTCCCTCTTTCTCCTCTCTTCTCTCTCACCGTCTCTCTATCTCCCCCCTCTCTAATCCAGCACGTTAATCTCATATTCATCTTCGCCGTCGACTTCATCCAGTGCCTGGACAGCAACGCATCGCACTCGATTCGAAACATCTGCCTCGGCCTCGGGCTCTCCTGACAATGTTCGTTATCTCATTCTCTCGATAATCATTTTTGGGACCTTCTGCGGGAATAGGTTAGGGGATGGCTTCTTTTAGAAAGGATGGATTTGGGACGTGAACATTTACGGGGGGAATATGGATGAGAACATTTTAGAAAGAAGGTTAAGATGTGTCGGAAAGTTTTCTTAAGGAATGTGTTGAAAAACAATTTTTCTCACAATCAGCCTGCTGAGAGGGAATTCCCCCCCCCCCTTTGCTCAACAAGGCACTTGCCTTGTTCTCATTGTCAGAGCACTGGGATGAGGGGAGAAAAGCTGTGTGATACCGTACCATCAATGAACTGCTGATGATGCTGCGTGTAAGATGGGCTTGCTTCTGGAGAGCGTGATCGAGAAGGAGAAGTCGTGGGCGAGAAGGCGGCCTTCTCCTTCTCTCCATTATCCGCCTCTTCGTCATCGTCATCGAACTCTTCCCAATCTGCATCGGGCTCTTCTTCTGCTATCAAACGATCCTCGGCTGATTGAAGAGAAGCGAGAGACGCGGCGCGGTTGCCTGTGAGAACAGTAGGGATCTCTCTCTCTCTCTCCCTCGCTCTCTCTTTCTCTCAGTCTCCCCCCCCCACTCTCTCTCTCTCTGTTTCTCCCTCTCTCTCTCTCTCTCGCCTTCAGAAAGTACTTCCTTTTTGCCGGCGTTCATGGTCAACAAAGTAACATCATTTTAAAGTGATCCAGCAATGAGTTTTGTATTTAAGTGAAACATGAATGACCTCGGTCAATAATGTACTTTGACCTTTGACTTTACGCTAATTGTTCGACACATTAAATTTAGTTTTTTTTTAACACGATAAATTCTTTTAAATTCTAAACAAATGCTCATGCAAGAAATATAACTGCTGTTGGTCGAACAGTCAGAGAGGGTGGAATAAATATTTTACAAAAAAAATATTTAAAAAAAAGATTGTTTAGATAACTGATAAAGAACGGCTGCTACCTTGCAATTGATAGAAGTAGCCCTGTGGAATGCGCGAGACTTCGAGGCCACGCGCATGGAAGTCGTGCCGGATCGCAGGGCAGTCGGCCAGGTCGCGCAGCCACCAATGGGATGGCTGCTCCTGCTCCTGCTGCATCGTTGCCAGCCTGAAAGTTCATTCCAATTGAACATACAGCATAATTGGTACAATACTGGCAAGGTTAGCAGCATTGCCACGTAACATGTGCAAGGATGGCACTCAAAAAAAGTATCTATTTTTTCAAATTTGTTTTTAAAGATAATTTTATTTTAAATATCCTATTTAAAATAAAAATTGGTCAAAAATTTTAAAAATATATATAAAAATAATGTTTAAAATAAAAATAATATTTATAATAAAGAGGAAGCCATCGTACCCATGAATGGGCACCTTTTCAGGAAATAAATGCAATATGCTTTTTTTTCTTATTTTTTTTTTAAAGATAATTATATTTTAAATATATTATTTAAAATAAAAATAATCAGTAAAGATTTCTTATAAATACATATAAAAATAATATTTAAAAAAAAGAGGAAGCCATCGTACCCATGAATGGGCGCCGGGTGCAGCGTGACAATGTGGAGGGAGGGCGGAGAAGAGGAAGAAGAAGAGGAAGAAGAGGACGACCAGCGGAAGCCGAGCTCCGAGGCGACGATCGAGTCGGGAATGATCAGGATGTAGGAGAAGGCGTCTGGACGGCAGATGCAGCCCTGAGGCAGGAGGGATTGCGATAGGAGAGAAAGAAAGAGAAAGAGAGAGAGAGAGAGAGAGAGAGCGAGAAAGAGAGAGAGAGAGAGAGAGAGAGAGAGAGAGAGAGAGAAATAAGAGCAAGTAGGAAAAGTGAGACGGAGCAAGTACGAACCGCTCTCTTGCCGGCCATGAGGAAGTTGACATCGCGCAGATGCTCGTTGACCTTCTGATTCTGATTCTGTTTCCCGTCCTTCCGATTGTCCTTCTTCTTTGTCGTCCTCGCTCTCGCTGTGTAATAGTTCGCGTAGAGGTTTCCATGCGAGGAGGCTTTCTGGAAGAAAAAAAGTTCTCTATTTTCGTTGTTATTTCTAAAAACATTTCATCAACAGTTAAAATTATGTAGGTCAAAAATTACTTTTTGTTGCAATATATTGATATAATGGCTAATAGGTACATTGAATTCATACATACGTGTTGAGAGATAGGAAAATGATTTCGACAAAAATTTTTTTTAAATACAAGTTGATTTATACAAACTGTCCACTTACACCCTCGATGTCTGCCTTTGGCACCGGGACATCAAAGCCTCTCGTGAGAGGGAAGTCTACGCCAGAGTGCAGGAGGCTTCGAAGAGCCTTGCGAATCTCCCAGACGGGAAGCCAGAACTCGAGTTCCATGGAATGGCTGTAAATTATACGTATTTAGACGAAGAAATAACAAATTAAAAGAAGAAGAAGAAAAGAAGAACACTAAAAATAAATACCTTATACAATGTATTTATTGGCAGAAAAAAAGAAGCGAGAATTTTTTGACATTCATTCAAAAGAACGCGAATTCAAAAATTATTTAAATATATTTTTTTAAGCTTACAGTTCAGCAGGCGGCAGAGCCTTGCCAGCGACAGAGAAGAAGGCAAGGTCGGGCAGGCTAATAGCGCCGCCTCCGTGCCAGTTACTGTCGAATAGGAAGGTCGCTTCTCCGGTGCCGACGAAGTAGCCACGGGCGGGCAGAAAGCGCCTCAAAACACAATTTAAGTGTTGTTTTTTTATTTAAATAAAAGACGCTTTAAAAAAATCCCATCTAATCAACACTAAGTAGTCGTCCTCTCTTTTTTTAAATAATTTTTGTTTATTTCCCAAACTACTGTCAGTATCCGCTAAATATACTTATTACGCAAGCAAACAATTTTACTTTAGTTAGCTAGATCACTTTTTTGTGAATCATCGTTGAAGAGCAAGAATGCGTTTTTTTTTCTTTTTTTTTCTCTCTTCAGAATGTGCAAGAGAGTACCTTGAGGCGGTCAACGCTGTGCAGCGCAGATCGAGAACGGCGTACGGGATGACATTCTTGAGCACGGCGACCGGCCTCTTGGTCTCGTCGTCAAAGTCGTAGACGAACAACTGGTGGAAGTATAGAAGATGTATTTGTCAGGGTTTTAAAGATAAAAAAAATCAGAGTTTGAAAAAAGTAGTAAATCCCGACAACTATCAGGGTTAAAAAAAGTATATCCACAAGCGACTATTAATCGAGAGACATCAGCCACTTACAAGATTGTCAAGGTAGAGATCATGCTGCGACGGGTCGGCCGGGCCCATTAGCCTCGTTCGAAGCGAGTGCGCGCGATGAGCAGCGTGCGGCCCGCCCGCGTAACCGAGATCCACCTGGAAGTTGGCAAAATTTTCTACGTAGCTCCAAGGCGAAACTTCGATGAGGCTACACTAAAAAAAGCAAATTTCCAAATTTTTGTGTAGCCTCATCGACATTTCGTAAACTTAAGACAAGTAAGATACGGTAGTGGCACTCCGCACTAAAAAGTTTGGTCAGACTCTGCTGCGTACCCCGAGTGGCTCGTTGCCAGTGTGCACCTTGCACACGAGAATGCGCGAGGTCAGGTTGCATGACGTGGATGGCAATGTGGCATCGACAGCCGTGCTCAGGTAGACGCCAGCGGAATGCGCCTTGACGAGCCCGGTGGCGTACTGGCCAACAGACGCGACGCCATGCACGACTGCTCGCTCGAGCTGTAGTAAGACAAAAAATGAAATCAAAAATACAGTAAAGTTACTTGCTAGAAAATAAATACAGTAATGTTACTTGCTAGAAAATAAATACAGTAATGTTACTCGCTAGAAAATAAATACAGTAATGTTACCTGCTAGAAAATAAATACAATAATGTTACTTGCTAGAGTAGCATTGGACGGGGAGAACTTTAGCACATGTCGTGGATTACCGCTGATAAAATATGAGACCCGTTGAGATAAAATGAGAGAAAACGTATTGCGTCAGGAATTAATATACATTTGGAAAAAGTGAAATAAAAAAAATGCAAAACTGAAGCTAACAATACGGTCATCGTAGCCGATCTGCATGAAAGCCAGCATCGATATGGCAGCGTTCTGACCGTGCTCGAAGCGACGCGAGGCAGCCTCATCCTGAAGTGTGAATCTATAACGCGGACCGACGCGGCTCAAATTTAGCCCGGCCCTGCCAGGAACTGACCATGAGAACAAATTGTTTACATTTTGGTGATATGGCGAGCTCTTCTTTCACGGCGAACCAAGGCGATAAATGAAAAAAATCGGTTTTTTTTTGGCCACGTGCCACGCAAGGCTAACAATACAAAATGCGCTGAGCTAAGTCACCGTGCTTTCTCCAATAAATTGACGTTCAAAGGGGATTTTTTAGGCTTGGCACGGGTATATGGATCAATCAAAACAGGGTGGGCATGCAAAGGCGAAGGGCAACAAGGTGGGGTTTCTGATTCAACTAATTTTACCAAATAACGTCATACCTGACTGGCGAGGCGAGCGCATGTGATCTTCTTGATGCTGGCAATCTCGAATCGATCGGCATGCGGCTTGTGCGCAAGCGTCCTCATCACTTCCGCCACCATCTAAAGTAGGCAGCATGGTGAATAGTCACTTTATGGTAAGAAAAGGCGGAAAAAAAACAGATACTTCATTATCAGACGTGATAGAAAATAAAGAAAGAAATCAAACCTCTGCTTCGTTCTCGAATGGAGCGAGAAGAGCATCTCCGCAACGCGACGGGAGCTCGCTAATTGTGAGCTGCTCCATAGGAAGACTTGATCAATGAAAATAAAAGAAAGTTAACTGTTTATTCGCTTACCGGGTCAATGTGCTGATGGAATGTGTACGGAAATTTGCCACATGGAGAGGTGAGAAAACTCGCGCGCGCCCCGCGAAACGCCAGGCGGGGGCAAAGAGCACCACCTCACCAACCAGGTTGTAGTGCAGAAAAGAATGTACAACTTAATTATTATAAAGTGTAATTCCGACCACTATATACTGTAAGCGACTTTTCTCTTCTTCTTTTTCGTATTATATTTCTTTTGCTTTCAAGATGACATTATTCTGCTGAATTCGTTTAAAGGAAGTAGAAAAACCGCATCTGATAAACTACTACGATTCAAATGCTGCAAAATTGCCATCTGGAAGAACGGTGATTTGGGGCCCGCTAGAAAATTTCTAATTTGAAGCATCTAACTTCTTTCAAGTTCTGTCATTGTCTCGCTTTTCTCTATCATTTGTATCTCTCATCCCTTGGTGAAAATGGGGTGCTAAGTGGGCAGGACGGGCAGAGACTCTCCCTTCTTCATACCCGTTGGCACTCCTTGCATGGATGTGAGAACGCACCGGTCGCATCGACAGAGACGTTTCATATTGTATCCAAAAAGATAAATGCAAATTTCTGGCTAAATAATGATTTGCATAAAACGGGAGCGCCACTTTTTGACCAAACTTGATCATGTAGGAAAATAAGAGAAGAAGCTTTTTTTTCGTCGGATACTTCCTTTAATGTATTATTCTTGCTAAATCTCATTTGCAATTTGTTAATATTTTTTATCACTTATCAGTTATCCAAACTCGAGGCTGACAATATTTACAAACAACGAAACAATTTCTGAGCGAAATATAATTGCAAGTGAGCATTTCATTTGGTTTGGCGATGACAAAAAAATGCATAAAGTGAATGAGAAGGAAGGGTACATAATTAGTAAGGAGAACTTGGCCAACATATGAGATTACTGTAATATTAAATGCACCTTTTGTAAGAGATAAGAAAATATTAGCCCTAAACAAGCCGCGCCTCGTTTAGTCTTGGTAAGAGAACCCGCGATAAATGAAGACGATAGCCCGTAGGTATCCGTGAAGAACATTTTGGCTCCTGCACACAGTGAGGATACTGTAGCAACACTATAAGGGGCGCATATCCAGATCGTAATGGAATCGTAATTGATTAACATCTAACGAGATGGGGTACGGTAGAATTAGACTACGGTAATGTTGACGGAAATTCCTGATGTTGCTAGACATAAGTCATTGAAGAGGTGCCACGTAATGGCGGCGGCTGTTGATAAGGCAAAGGCGCCGTCTGTTGAGGAGGGCAGCTTTCGTCACTTCTAAAGAAAAATGCGATTAAAACGATGAAAAACAAGGTTAAAATCTGTATTCCTCTCCATATTTCCTTCTCTGCATTTCTCCCATTCTCTTTAATTTCTATTCTTTCTGTCTCTATCTCTTACCTCACTAACTCTCTTTCATTCTCTCTCTCTCCCTTTCTCTCTGTCTCCTTGTCTCTCCCTCTATCTCTGTCTCCTTCTCTCAATATCTATCCCTTTCTTCGTTATAGCTGTCACTCCACTCTCAATTTTCTCTGTCTCTCCTATTTTACTCACCCGTTGCTGCCAGGTGGCGACCTCCATTGCCTACTGGGCGCCGTGCCATATCCACTCTCCCGGCCCCTCGACGACGCCGACGCAGCAGCCAGATATGGATGTGACGTCATCAGACCAGACGATGACGTCATCGGGCCACCGGATGAATTGTCGCCTGCAATAAATTAAAAGACTTCCGCGAAAAGAACCGAACCCGGGATGTCCGGAATGAAAGCGCTAGAACACAACAACCTGGCCAAACTCCGAACCTTGCGCGCTCCTCTGATCCTTCTCG
Organism: Allodiplogaster sudhausi; assembly: GCA_945643635.1. NCBI lineage: Eukaryota > Metazoa > Nematoda > Chromadorea > Rhabditida > Diplogasteridae > Allodiplogaster > Allodiplogaster sudhausi. The sequence continues at coordinate 1,699,442 of CALZFC010000013.1, forward strand.
GCGATCGCGCGCAGCTCATGCTCAAAGGACGACGACGAGGAGCCGGTCGGCGAGAGCGCGGGCTCGTCTTCCGAGATGGAAGAAGAAGACGCGACGGGCGGAGGGGGCGGCGGCCGGCAGAGGGGCGGAGGCCGACGACGCATTGAGGACACGGCGGCCAACGACGATCTTGTTGGCACGGCGCCAAAATCACTCGAGACACAGCTAAAAGGGTATTTCTCATTGTCAGTGGAAATCACCGGAAAATAACTGTTAAGGAACTGAACTAGGATTTACTGTAGAATTGGGCGACAGTTTTTGAAAACATTATTATCTATGCCCCTAATTGCTGCTCATATCGATCAATGTCATAAACCAATTGATCAAAGAAAAGGTGTTCTGTATGATATATAGACACACTCAAAACAGACAATTCGCACCGATTTGGTGGTCGCGGCGGTGGCGCAGTCCCGAGCGTGTACGCGATTCCGTCACGGCTGCACGTCACGACGTAGGGGAGACCGCGATTTGGAATCGAAGAAGGGCCGTAAGTTCCGGGAGGTCCGTGGTGTGTCTGGTAAACATCGCCGGCACCCGTCGCACCGCCGCCGTCAATCTCTTCGTAGTGCCTACCGAGAGTGCCGGGCGAGACGGCGGCAGCCGAGCCGGGCACAAGGCGCAGCGTGGACGCGCGCATGCCGCACGAAGAGGATGACGAGTTGCGGAGGCAGCCGGCGGCATGCCTGAAAAAGCGGGGTGGTTGGCTGGCCGAGTGCTAACTGCCCTGGAGCCCAAGGCGAATGTTGAAGGTTCGATTCCGCTTATTGTTAGGTGCTGAATGCTAGATAGTAAAATGGATAGACCCCCACTTCGCTGCGATTATCCGCTCGTTAAAAAAACACAACCAGAAGTTCCGAACTGTAATCCCCGCGATGGCCGAGGCCGTTCTGAATGGTATCTTGACAGACGGGGTGATGGATGGATGGGTGATGATCTGTCTTTTACTCTCTCGCACTCATTATCTTTCTCTCTCTTTTACTCTCTCGCCGCCTTCTTTCTCTCTCTCTCTCTCTCTCTCTCTCTCTCTTTCATTCTCGCTCTAGCTCTCTCTCTTTATCTTTCTCTCTCTCTCTCTCTCTCTCTCTCTCTCTCTCTTTCTCTCTCTATCTGTAAACCCACTCCCTCTCCCCCACTCCCTAATTGAACAGTCTCCTCAATCTGCGCTCGCTTCCTGCCATAGAACGACGAATAAATGATGAATTGGCTGGATCAACTTGCCCCTGATGGATCACTCTTATCCTTTTCTTTCTCTTTTCTTTCCTTCTCTTTCCTTTCTTAGTCTCGCACTTTCTCTCTCTCTCTCTCTTTCTCTTTTTCCCTCTCTTTCTCTCTCTTTCTCTTTCTCTCTCTCTCTCTATTTTCTCTCTCTCTCTTTCGCTCTCTATCTCTCTTTCTACTTCATTCCCTATATCATCATCACCTGTACTTTTCACATTCGGCTGTTGACTGTGTAATAGTCGAGGAAATGGATAAGGAGAGAATAGTAGACTTCTACCATATGCCTTTATCATGACATAGAAGAGATTAGAGAGGAATTTGATGACAGAGAGTGGTTGAGAGAGAGAGAGAGAAAACGATGAGAAAGAGACAGCGTGAGCGACAGAGAGAGAGAGAGAGGGAGAGAGAGAGAGAGAGAGAAAGAGAGAGCGAGTTGTAGGATACAACAAAAACTATTCTCTCACCTCAACGATGCCGGAGTTGCGACGAAGGCACCATTGCCACCGTAGACGGCGATGCCCTGAAAGCAGAGCATTCTGTTACAAGTCCATATATTCCTCTCCCTCTTTCTCTACCTTTCCCTAGCTCTCTCTAGCCCCTTCTCTCCTTTCACCCTTCCCTCACTCTCTTCTCTCTCTCCTTTCACCCTTCCCTCACTCTCTTCTCTCTCTTCTCTCGCTCTCTCCCTTTTTCTCTCTCTCTTCTCTCTCTTTCTCTTTTCTCTCTCTCTCTCTCTCTCTCTCTCTCTCTTCTCTCCCCGTCTCTCTCTCTCTCTCTCTCTCTCTCTCTCTCTCCGTCCCTCCAACCTGGCTAGTAATAACCGGATAGCTGCCAGCTGCCGCCGCCGCCGCCCCTCCCCCCTTCATCGAGTTGTACGTCCACAGCTGATCTGCCGACGTCAGGATGGCCTCTGTCGAAGTGGCCGTCTTCTTCTTCGCCGCACTCCTGCTGCCAGTGTTGCCTCGTCGCCGAGAACGCCTTAATTATTTTAACTCATCAATTTCAATTACTAATTATAACTTGTTTTACTTAATTAATTTATTCATTATTTTAAATAATTAAGCTATCTACATAGTTATATGGGCTTTTATTCATAAAGTTGCCAACGTTGTTCCCTTTATCAAATGCCTTAAACTCACAGTCGGCCCTTTAAGGAGATCGACAAAAGTCCCTATCGTTTGTTCTAATCTTGTCTGCTGCCGTTCGTCTTGCAATGAAATTGAATGGAGACTAGCTCCGGAAGTCTCTCCGTTTGTTGGAGAGAGAGAGGCGCAGAACGAGTGCCTCCGAATTTCAGGCAAAATGAATTCTGGCTTGTAGCAAAGCAACACGCGATTGTAGGAAGCTGTTCTGTTCTTTTTGGAAGCGAGCGGCAACCAACGAGTTGTGATAGTACGACGGGTGGGGAGGGCATAGGGCTCTGACCCCCGGTGGCCGCCCGGTTTACGACTCTCTGTGTCTTTCTCTCTATCTCTCTCTCTCTCTTTCTCTCTTTCTCTCTCTCTCTTTTTCTCTCTTTCTCTCTTTCTCTCTCTTCTCTCTCTCTCTCTCTCTCTTCGCTCTCACCCCCGGCGATTGCAATCGAGTGCAAATCTGATTAGGATGCGCTCGCTGATGCCAACCGAGGAGACAAGCTGCCTTGTTTGGCATGGCGGCTTACACAGATGACGCATACAATTGGAGGATTCATGGAAGAGAGAGAGAGAGAGGGAGAGAGAGAGCAAGAGTAGAAAGAGAGAGGGAGAGAGAGAGTGTGTATGAGCGACAAAGAGAAAGAGAGTGAGAGAGGCATGGTGGAAAGAAAAAGAGAAAATAATGCATACTGGCAGCTTACCCTTGAAGGTGTGTACGAAATTACAGAAATGATCTTATAATGGAAATTATCCCGCCTCTAAGGCACCCACCGAAAACATAAAAATGAGAAGTTTGTAAATAAAGGGCCACCAAATCAAATCCACCGGCTCCTCCTGGAATGATAGTTTTTAATTGAAATTTTGGTTCAGGGATTTTATGCAAAAATTATGAAGAACTTTTTTACCTAATTCTAAAAATCGGCGGTGGGAGAAAGAAAATTCTCTGAATAATTTAGCAGAAAATGGTAGCTATTTTTCTTCTGTTTCTAATGTACATAACATACAACTTTTTATAGTGTGAAGCATGCGGACATATATTATTTATTGCCATAAGAGACAAGTCTAATATTTTGTCAATGGCAAAAATGCATGTTTTTTTCAACACAAGTAGCGCAGCCTTCTACTGAACGATTTGACTGGCATTATTGCTGAAGATGGCTCTGGGGGAGCCTTTCAAAAGATGCTTGGATTGCGTCGGGTTGACGCGCAGAGAATAAGAGGAATTATAATTATTTATATATATAAGACTCAAATTAGCTTCTACCTGATGACGGCAACAAATGAAGCTTTCATTTTCATTGCTAATTTAATAAGCATGGGCAGCATCGCAAATCCACCGGTGCGCAAAATAATTATGAATATAAATCGGAAAGTAGCAAGCCTTAATGTTAGTAATACAAAAAATAGAAATAAAATAAATTTTAGTCAAAATAATTCTTCTTTGAATAAGACAAAAAGGGCGCGAATTCTTGGAAGTTTTTGGAGTTCATTCAAATTCTAAGACAATTTTCAGCTCTCACCTTTTTAGCAAAAAGGCGATGGCCGCGAGGCAGAACACGAGGCAGAGCGTCGCGGTCGCGGCCGTGGCGAAAACGAGGAGTCGTTGGGCGTCGGCCGGCGGTGCGAAGGGCGCCGCACCCGATTCTGGACGGGTTTTCGACGACGAGGCGCCAGCACCGGCGCCAGCCAGCCGGTTGAAGGGCGCCGGCGGCCACTCGCATGATGGGGCCTGGAAGAGAATAATTAAAAATAATTATTAATTTAACTTAAAATTTTTCTTTCATTTATTTATTAATATTTTTGAATACAGTAATGCTAATTATTTTTATTAATTTTTTTGAAAGTGGTTTATCTTTTTTCTCTATCTCTTTCTTGAGGTTGACCTCGTTTTCCTCTCTTTTCTCTCCTCCTGTTCATCAACTCCTTCGTACTCAAATTGCTTTCCATATCGTGACCTTGGTGGCACTCCTTACACGATGCTGTCAGCGCACTGTTGTTTGAGGGCAGGGGAGAGAGGGAGAGGGAGAGAGGGAGAGAGAGAAGGAGAAAGAGAGAGAGAGAGAGCGTAAGGGAGAGAGAGAGAGGGAGAGAGAGATCGAGAGAGATCGAGTAATGAGAGAGCGAGAGAGAGAGATAAAGAGAGAAGAAGAAGAGAGAGAGAGAGAGAGAGAGAGAGAGAGAGAGAGAGGAAGAGAGAGAGAGAGAAAGAGATAGAAAGAGAGGGAGAGAGAAAGGGAGAGGAAGAGAAAAGGGGGGATATATGAGAAAAAGATAGAAAGGTTAAAAGAGGATTATCGACGCACTCTCCCGTCATGTTCTTATCCACCGTGATCCACTCGTTATCCGCCTGTCCACAAGTGGCCAAGCCACTCTGCTATTTTTATGCGCCAGTGGATAGAGGAGAGAGAGAGAGACAGAGAGAGAGAAAGAATGAGAGAGAACAGCGAGAGATCGAGAGAGAGGAGAGAGACAGAGAAAGAGAAAGAGAGAGAGAAGAGAGAGAGAGAGACAAACAAAAAACGAGGACAATATTCCTGCGCCGATTATAGGCTTTGCCTCTCTCTCTCTCTCTCTTCCCTATCCGGAAGGACCACAACACCTGGCTTAGGCTACTGAAGCTGAATCTGATATGTATTGCATTTTCTTCTTCTCAACTCAATCATTGATCTCCTCGATCAATAGTTCTAAATGTAATATGTCAGATCATTCTATTATTGTTTGAATAAATTGACATGAGTTACAGCTGCGACGTAGGAGAAGATGTAACTATTGCTATGTACATATGTATATTGTTTTCTCTACGCTCCAAAAGCTGACAAGCGACTTACCAGCAAAATACTTAAGCTAATCTCATATCTACAGGACACAGATCTACAGGGTCGCGGCGAATTGTGGGGGAATGATTCATTTGATTAAATAGTTCGTAGATAAACATTTTTAGGTCTGAATATGAATTGGTTGAATTGTAGGATTTTTTTTAGGTTTTGGATTTGCGGGGGAGGGGGTGGTTGAAGACCTCACTAGTCCCGCTCCCTCCTCTCTCTTGAGCAATGTATTTCATGGAATTCCATAATTCCATCTCCTCTCTCTCTCTGTCTCGGGATTTGAGTGACGGCTCATATGATGAATTGGCAACGGCCGTCTAGTAAAAGAGAGAGAGAGAGAGAGAGACAGAGAGAGAGAGTGAGGGAGAGGGAGGGAGGGAGAGCGAGAGTGAGAGACAGATAGGCAAAGCAGGATGAAATGAATGGCAAAGATATGCACATAGAAGGAAGAATGGTGTCTGCTTTCTCTATCATATATTCTTTCTCTTCCAATCTCTCTATCTCCCTTCTCTCTCTTTATCTCTGTCTCTCTCTTTATCTCTGTCTCTCTCTAACTCTCCCTCTCTTTCCTTCTCTCTCTCTATCTCTCTCTCTCTCTTTCTCCCTGTGCCGTCATTTCTCATTCTTATATGAATCTTCTTATCTCTCCAGAGCAATAGGCAAGCGCAAGCTTCCAAAATCCATCAAAATCTCCAGGCGCCCGCACTTCCCCCAATGGATGCCAAAAGCAAAGCAAGTGATGGAATGGGCTAGCGAGCAAAAATGAATAAACAGAACTGGCAAGGACTCTCTTTCTCTCTCTCGCCCTCTCTCTCTCTCTCTCTCTCTCTCTCTCTCTCTCTCTTCTCTCGCCCTCTCGTTCTGCCAATTTCTCTCTCTTTCGCGCCCTATCTCATTCTCTCTCACTGGCTGGCTGGTGCTTATGGTTAGCAAAAAAAACTGCTGATAAACAAATCAACAGTGTATATATTAAAAAGATGAACTATCCCATCTGTCGCTCCCACACTCCCAAACTCAACATCACGCTCATCTAGCTCACCCTCTTTTTTTTGCTCCCTCTCACCCTCTCTCAATTTCGCACTCTCTCACTCTCTTAACAAGAAATTTACCACACACTCACATCAGCGATATGGAGTACAATGCTACAACTTATGAAACCTATTCTTCAAATGTAAAAAAAAAATTAATCAGAGACAATAATAAATCATATGTAGCTATCATATTCTTAATAAATTTTTGATATAATTAATAGTAAGAATAATCTATTTTTTTATATAAATGAAAATAATTTAAAAAGAGTTGCTCTCGACCTTCTCGAATTCCTGTCTGTTCCCGTTTTGCGCGAGGAGATGCCACACGAGCGACGGATCGGGCGGCGGTCGAAGGAGACGCCAGTCGGCGGGCGGCGTCTCAAACGGAAAACGAGTGTCATTTCAAAACTACATTTAAAATGTTTTGGCGGAAAAATTAATTAAAAAAAAAAACATATAAATTCATTTAATAAGCGAAGGTCGTCGTTCTGCGGAGTCTCAAAGTGAAAACGAATGAAAATTTTCAAAGCTACATAGTTTCAAAATGTTTTGGCGGGAAAATTAATGATATCGAATAGTTTATTTAGAAAATTAGTGGATGTATTGTCTCCCAGATGGAAGACAAGGTTTTTTTCGATCAAAATATATGAACATATTTTATTATAGAAAACATATTGGCTGAAAAGATCCATGAAGATGGTAAAAAAAAAATATAACTATTAAAAAAAAAAGAAAAAAAAATATTTTTTACCTGGCGACAAGCGCAATTAGCCGTCGCTCGCGTGGATGTTGCTCGACTTCTTGAAGAGGTCGCGGACATGGTCGAAGAGATGGTCACTTCTAGTGGGCGCTCTCGCAATCTCTAGCATTGCATGTTTCCTGGAGAGGAAGAGAGTGAGAGAGAGAGAGAGGGGAGAGAGAGAAAGAGAGAAACAGATTGATTGAAAACATCGCGAGTGAAAACAAATTGCAAACCACCAAGAAGCATATGTCATTTCAACCATTATCAAAGCAGTAAGAACAACGGGCTAGAAGAAATATTTGCAGACACCGAAAACCGAGGTAGCGAAATAAAAATAAGGGAAAGAAATTAAGAATTTAAATAAATAGTGCTAGAGTGACGCTTGAGGAAACATATCCGACATGTTGTATCAACATTTAACTTTGTCGGTAGTTCAAGAAGGCAGATAGAGCTGGGCGATTTAGCAGATCAAGACTTGTCCAAGTGACCTATTATCACTTGACCGAAATTATTCGACGAAAAAAAGAACAAGAAGGGTGCTCCATATCAAAATACATATGTACATGTGTGATCACGTCGAGCTTGCAGTAGTGGAGAACATGGTCATGGAGAAGAGAGAAAGATTGGCGTATGAGAAGCTGTAGAAAAAAGGGGCAGACCAATAGTTGGAAGGCTGAAGAATAGAGTGAGAGAGAACGTGAGAGAGAGAGAGTGGGAGAGAGAGAACGAGAGAGCGAGTGGAGAAAGAGGGAGAGGGGAAGAGAGAGAGTGGGAGAAAGAGAGTTGAGAAAGAGGGCGAGAGTGAAAGAGAGACTGAAGAGATGTGGGGGCCCCACGCGGCGGTGGTAGAGCAATGACATCTGTGCAGATAGTTGCCCGGAGCAGCACTCATAAAAGATAATTATAGCTTTGTGACTCGGCTCGCGGGCCTGAATAAGGACACGGAAGGATAAGGAGAGGGGGGATAGGAAGGAGAGAGAGAGAGAGAAAGAGAGAGAGAGGGAGAGAGAGAGAGGGAGAGAGAAAAGAGGGAGAGACAGATCATGATCATGGGGGGATGCAGTGATCTGAGCGAGAGTATGTTTTGAAAGAGTGTGAGAGAGGGAGAGAGAGAGAGAGAGAGACAGGGAGATAGAGGAAGATTCTGTGTGGAACACCGGAAGGCACGAAGCTTCCGCGGTACTCCGAATGCTTCCCGCGCTTTTTCTCTCACCTTCTCTCTCTCGCTCTCTCTCTCTCTCTCTCACTCTCTCTCTCGCTCTCTCTCACTCTCTCTCTCACTCTCTCTCTCTCTCACCGGCGCCAGGACATAAAATATGCCCTTTTTATGCTCTGTTTCTGTGCCCGGCCGCCTGCCTCAGCAGAAAGAGGAAGAGAGAGCGACATTGTGAATATGTTTGACAACAGTGGCGGCTGGCCTTTTTCTTGCCTTGGCCACAGAGGTCAGAGGAAGTTCTCTCCATCTCTCTCTCTCTCTCTCTCTCTCTCTCTCTTTCTTACTATATCTCCATCTCTCTCTCTTGCTCTCTCTATCTCTACCTTCCTAGATCCGAGGAAGTAAAAACACTTTTTTTAAGGTCAGAGCGTGCTACCCTTTCTTGCCATTACGGCACGGCAACAGACGGTAACTTTGAAATAACATTTGCAAATATTAATTTTCCTTTGGAAAATGGCACCTGCATGGTGACCAAGAAAAGAATAAAACGTTTGAAATGAGAGAGAAAAAAGGAGTCGGCTTAGCCAGGATTGGAAACTCGCCCTCTCTCTCTCTTTCTCTCTCTCTCTTGGACACAGGTTGGCGTTGCATGCAAATGACAGGGTTGAAATGGAAGGAGAGATAGAGAGAAGAGAGATTTAGAGAGAGCGGGAGAGAGAGATAGGGAGAGAGAATGAGAGAGAGGAGAGAGAGAGAAAAAAAGAGGGAAATAGAGAAAGAGAGCGAAAGAGAGAGAGAGAGAGTGAGAGAGAGAGAAGGACAGAGCATAAAAAAGAAGACAGTTTTGTTGCTTTTGTGGCTGCGCTCGTGTATACAGCTACTACTTACACATTCCGATAGAAATGTCAGTCATGGGAATGAGGCTGGGAAAGCACAAGGAAAAGTGCACCGTATTGCACGGGGCGGGTGGCAAAGAAGACATGGGAGGAGAGAGAGAGAGAGAGAGAGAGAGAGAGAGAGAGTGGTGGGAGAGAGAGAAAGAGAGAGAGAGAGAGTGGGGGGAGAGAGAGAAAGAGAGAGAGAGAGAGGGGGGGGAGGCAGAGAGAGAGAGAACAGGAAGAAAAAAAAGGATACAGAGATTAACCACCGCTGGAGTCAATCCTGCACGGTTCTTCCACGGAGAGAGAGAGTGACGGCCTGATTTACGATGGAGGAGACGCCGCGCGGTAGGGAAAGGGAGGGAAATACAACCGGAGGAGACTTTCTTTTTCTTTCTACTCTGTCTCTCTCTCTCCTTTAAATCCCTCTACCTCTCTTTAACTTCCTCAACTTCTCTTTAACTCCTACTCCCGCTCTCTTTAAATCCCTTTCTCTCACTCTCTCTCCAACTACCTCTTTCCCTCTACTCCCTCACCTTGAGCTTGCCCCTTGTGCCCTTCGGCAGAGCATGTAATGAGGCAGGTAACATAGATTATTGTACGAAGCAAGTCACACGACTAAACGTAAAAGAGCTGCAAACTAAAGTATAAATAGAATTTGGCCCGTGAGAAAACCACCGCAATCATAAAAACTACAATCACTTTTAAAACATCTTAATTGACGGGATAAAGAGAGAGAGGAGAGAGAGAGAGAGATAGAAAGTAATCCTCTCTCTCTCTCTATCTCTCTCTCTATTTTATTTCCCCCCTCACGGTAGACTGTCTATACTGTCCATTTAATGGTCACCAGTAGAGAGAGAGAGAGTCACTGGCTGTGGAACACATTCTGAGGATTAGCACAAGTGCTGGAGGAGGTTGACAAGCCGATGGTTCAGTGGTGAGGAAGAGAGAGAGAGAGAGAGAGAGAGAGAGAGAGAGAGAAGAGAGAGAGAGAGCGAGAGTGAGAGAGAGAGGGAGAAAAAGAGACGTGAGAGAAAGGAAGAGAGAGAGAGAGTATAATAATAATAGGATGTAGGTTATTCTGCCTATTGAATGCCGGATTAGGCGAGTAATAAGTGGCTTGGCAGCTGCACCCAGAACAATACTGGCAAGAAGGAGGAGGATGAGGGCGGGAAGTTGACAAGTTACCAAATCGGGAGGGAGAGAGAGAGAGAGAGAGAGAGAGAGAGAGAGAATGACAGATTGAGAGAGAGGGAGAGAGGAAGAAGGAAAGAGAGAGAGAAATATAGAGAGAGAGAGTGAGAGAGAGAGTGAGAGAGAGAAAGAGAGAGACAGAGAGAGAGAGAGAGAGAGAGAGAGGGAAAGAGGGAGGAGGAGAAGGCTTAAGAGGTGTTAATGCGCTAAAAAGATGATGACGACTGTGCCTTGCGTTCTGATCCTGCTGGGCTTCTAACAATAAGAGAGAGGGAAAGAGAGCGAGAGAGAGAGAGAGAGATAGAGAGAAAAACGAGAGAGGGTGAGAGAGCGATAAGCGAGAGAGAGAGAGAGACAGCGAGAGAGATGGGAGAGAGAGAAAAGAGTGCAGCAACCAAGTCAGACCGAACTGGCTCACTGTCCGGCTTCTTTTAAGCCTCAAGACGCCACAGGCGCTCCGAATTATCACGTGGGCGACAGCAAAAATTTCGAAAGAAAGGAGCTGGAGAAAAGGTGACTGAAAGCGAGAGATAAAGAGAGAGAGGAGAGAGGAGAGAGACGGGGGAAAAGACGGAAGGAGAGAGTGCGGAAAAAAATGTAAAAGTGATTTGAGCGGGGGGAAAAGCTTCAAATATGCATCAAGAAAAGCGCAGAACACCTCGGAGTAACAGCGAGGCGAACAGCGCAAGAGGCTTGCATAATTCATTTCCTGTCTCTTTCTCTAAACTCACCTTTTCTCGCTTTCCCACTCTCTCTCTCCTCTCTGTTTCTTTCTTCCTCTCTCTCGCTCTTATTTCTTTCTTATCTTTTGTTCACGCCGACCGCCAGCAGCGAAACAAAACATAGCGCACCTTTTCATTTGGAAACGGTGGCGTTGAACGCCAGATAAAGGAGAAAGAGAGAGAGAGAGAGAACCAGAGAGAGAGAGAGATGGAGATAGAGAATCAGAGAAAGAGAGAGAGAGGGAGAATTAGAAAGAGGAGGAAGACATGTTTTGGCAGCAATAATGTTTAGAGAGACCAACGATTTGCAAAATCACCGTAAAAAAATTGCCGTAAAAATAACCGTAAACGCAGCTGTTAATTATGAGATTTCTCATGGGCTTACATCTCTTTCGGAATTCCCACGCGTTTTTTGTGAACTACGAAAGCATGAGAATTTTGCCGCAGGTGGACAAATCGTCAAGTTTGACCTATGTGAATTTTGGTGTGTAAGGTGCTACTGGCAGTTTTTGCTCACAGGCGAAGAAATAATGAGAACTGGGACAAATAATTAGCCGTAATTGATGAAGTTGCTTAAGAGAATCATTAAGCTTGGGCAACTGCGAAAAAAAGGAATTTTTAAGGACTTGGGTGAGAGAAGAGAGAGAGAGAGAGAGAGGGTGAGAGAGGGAGAGGGAGAGAGGGAGAGAGGGAGAGAGAGAGGGAGAGAGAGAGGGGGAGAAAGAGAGAGAGAGAGATTGAAAGAGAGTGAGAGAGAGAAGAACAAGGAATAGCGTGAAGAGTGATGACAAAGTTCCTGAGAATGAAATGATGTAATTTAATGAATGCAATTCATAATGACATGAGCAGGTGTTCGGGGAATGGATGTGCATTTAGGCTAGGCGGGCCAGCGAGAACCGCCAGGATTAGACACGGAGATGTCAGGAGAGAGTTCGCAAAATTCTGAGTGGGAGAGGCAGTTGAACCAGAGAGGATCCAAAACCAGGATCGGGATTGATAGGGCCGGTTATGTAGATCCCAGGTGACGACTGATCGTGCGATGACTTCGAAGAGATTTCTTACTAGTCCATCTAAAGACTCATACAACAAAATAAGAGAGATGAAGGGGTAGAGAGAAACAGATTGTAGTGTGTGAGAGGGAGGCATAATCAGAGGCAAGAGAGAGAGAGAGAGAGAGAGAGAAAGAGAGAGAGAGAGAGAGAGAGAGAGAAAGAGAGAGAGAGAGAGAGAGAGAAAGAGAGCGAGCGAGCTGGGAGTGGGGGGAGGGAGAAAAATAAAATGGGAAAGTACAAGGGTAGCAACACAGCTATACTAACGCGAATCGGTCGTTGTAGTCCACGGATTGCACAGAGAACGCGACAAGAGCACGACTTTGTGACTAGTGATGGGGAGAAAGAGAGAGTGAGAGAGAGAGAGAGGAGAGAGAGGGAGAGAAACAGAGAGAGAGAGATGTAGATTGAGAGAGAGAGAGAGAAATGGGCATGAAGCTTCTTCTTCCTTGTGTCCGGTCTCGCGTGGAGAGGCGCTAACGAGGCCTTGGCTACCACACTGCGATTCTCGCGTAGTCGCCGTTGTGTCCTCTCAAAATCGGATTGTAGCCCCCTGGCAAAGGAGAGAGAGAGAGAGAGAAAGAGAGCGGAGAGAGTGAGAGACAGAGACAGCAAGAGAGGGAGAGAGTCAAAGAGAGAGAGAGAGTGGGAAGAAAGAAGAGAGAGAGAAAGAGAGAGAGAGAGGAGGGTGAAAGAGAAGAGACAAATCAAATCTTCGCCTTTACTTGCCTCTTACTTCGCTCACCCTCTTTTGTCATCTCTGCTCTAAGCACCGCCCATTTATCCTTCGATGCCAACCGCTTGGAGAGAGACAGAGAAAGAGAGAGAAAGAGAGTGAGAGAGAGAGAAAGAAGAGAGAGAAAGAGAGTGAGTGAGAGAGATAGAGAGAAGAGCCAACCATACTTCCCATTTCCGTTCTAAAAATATCATCCTCTCAATTTATAAAGGCATATATATTTTTTCTTTCCTTCTTTTGAGGAGCATCTTCAAGAAAAAAATTAGAATTGGATGAGTACTTGTTAAGTGATTTCATTTTGTTGTAAAATTATTTGTCTTATTTTTTACATATGGATCCCAACAACATCATTCTGATATTGTCCCTTTAAGATTTAGATGTATATTGGATGCGACGCGACAAATGCGCCGGGTTAGGATATCGCACCAGATTAAAAAAAAAAGCTCTTCAATTTTTCTTTAAATAAATAAATTGATTTAAAAAAAATTTTGTGCCAGCATTCTAGTCGTAATACATGTATATATAAAAGAGGGGCAAAGGCCAATCAATTAGCTTCAGTTCAAGTTCCATTAATAAAATCTTTTCGTGCGAAAAGTGCCGGTGTGTAAATGTTTTAGAGATGAGTAAAGAAAAATAAATAAATATGTACATAAATCAACTTTTCTACTGCATTGAGATTTGCTTTTTTTAAAGAACAAAATAAATTTTTATTTCCAGCAGCACAAAAATCGATGAGGCAGATAGGGATGAAGCGAGAGAGAGAGAGAGAGAGAGAGAGAGAGAGAGAAAGAGAAAGAGTGAGAGATGGAGATAGAGACAGCGAGAGAGAGAGCGATGGAGTTAGAGACAGCGAGCGAGAGAGAGAGAGAGAGAGAGAGAGATAGAGATAGAAAAAGAGAGAGAGCGATATAGAAAGAGAGACTTGAACATAGACAAATTAGGAATCATCACGCGACTGCAAAGCAAAACAAGCATGGGAACGGCACGGGAATAATCAGATTAGAATGGATTAGAGAGGGCCTCGGGCTGTAAGAAAAAGAAAGTCGGTCTGATTGGGATTCTGCTTCGATGGCACTTGAGAGGCTCATGATGAAGCCGCACCTCAGGGAGGACAAGGGCTTTGTTGGATGTTCATGAGGGCGAGAAGAAGAGAGGGAGGTTAGAGAAGAGAGAGAGAGAGAGAGAGAGAGAGAGTGAGAGTGAGAGAGAGAGATGGAGATAGAGACAGCGAGAGAGAGAGAGAGAGAGAGAGAGAAGAGCTATGGAAGAGCTGGCAGCAAGAATGAGAGAACACGCGCACATTATTATTGCTGAAAAGTAACAAGGGCCAGAGGGCACAAGAGAGAGCAGATTAGGGAACACCGAGCGGAAGCAGTCATGATTTATGCAGCCAGTGGCAGGGGCAGGTGGGGAGAGAGAGACATAGAGAGAGGGAGAGACAGAGAGGGAGAGACAGAGAGAGAGGAGAGAGAGGGAGATAGAGATGGAGAGAAGGAAAGAGTGAGAGAGAATAAGAGACTGACTAGATGAGTAGGGGGGCGGGGCGAAAGAGCGTCTACGAAAAGATGGCGAGAGAAGAGAGAATAAACGACACGAAGATGCAAAATACCTATGTTTGTATTTATATACATAGGTGTCAAGGCACACCTGCCAGTTCTCTCATTTTCGTTTTATTAAATGCTAATTGAATACGACGTAGCGAAAAAATCGAGTGTTCTGGTTGTATCGGGATTTTTCTTCATCTTCAAGTGCACAAAACCACAGGGCAAAGTGATAGATTTTTTAAAAATAAAATTGTTTATTCCTTAAATAATAATAATATTGAAGATGAAACAAAATCATTTTACCTTGACTTTCAGTGGTGCTGACAAGGTCATTATAATCGGTGACTAACGCATCAAAAAGTAAGAGAAAGAGTTCGTGCGGGCCGCGAAGACGGGACTAAATAATTTTCTGCTCTCGAGAACTTCTTTGAGATGGCCAGAGGAGAGAGGCACAGAGAAAGAGAGAAAGAGAGAGAGAGAGAGAGAGAAAGATCTAGAAAATAAAGAAGTGAGCAGAGTACAAGGTGGGATGCACTCGATGCAAATTAGCGCCGACTCGAGGGCAAGAAAAGATGCGCAGTTGAGTTCTTTTTTCTCTCCATCGCTCTCGCTCTCTCTCTCTTCCTCTCTCACGCTCTCTCTCTCTAACTCTCTCTCTTTCTCTCTCCCTTTCTCTTTCTAATTTTCTCTCTCTCTCTCTCTCTCTTTCGGCGTTCGCTTTTTGCAGCCGAGTGTGGCACGGTTACAGGCTGGCGTGATGGCTGGGCTGAAGAATGCGAGGATGCGGAAGAAGAGAGAGAGAGAGAGAGAGATAGAGATTTAGAGAAAGAGATGCAGAGAGTGAAGTATAGGCAGAGCGACAGAACAGAGAAAGAGAGAGAGAGAGAGAGAGAGAGAGTAGGCGATCCAAAAAAAGAATACAAAAGTAGGACGTAGAAATGGATCAGTTTCATAAATTGAAGATTTCTCCAAGTGCTTTAAATGGCAAAAAATTGGGTGTCTCCTGATAAATATTCATATCAATGACAATCACCTAGGATAAAACAAAACATGACGAATTTATTTATGAAATGTTATAAGAAACTGCGGAGGGTGAATATTTCACGCATCTAAATATTCATTTATTCAATTATTATCATTGATATAAGCAAATATACTGAAGCCAGTCGTATCGGTATATTTGTCTTCAGTAAAGCTTATGACAATTGCGCTCGGCAAAAAACCACCAAAGTATTCCAAATAAAATAAAAATTAAATTTCATGTCCTCGAGAGCAATTTATGAAATACATTA
>CALZFC010000013.1:1725000-1812500 GCA_945643635.1 Allodiplogaster sudhausi
TTTCTTCCGGATACTGTGATAGATGAGCTATCAATGAGAGATAGGAAGAGTGTTAGAGAGGGAGAGCAAAAGAGAGTTAGAGACAGAGAGAGAGAGGGAGAGAGAGGGTGAGAGAGGAAAGGTGATAAAGGAATGGTAAGGCAGAAAGAGGGAAGGAGAGAGAGATTGTGCGATATAGCCAAGAGGTGTGAGATTGGGAGAAGTTTTCCTCTCATGGTCTCCCGCTGCGAGAAAGGGACACTATCATCGGCTTGGGGGAGAAAATTTGAAGAAGAAGAGAACATGGCACACATGGTACAGGAGAGAAAGAGAGAAAGACGGAAAGAGAGAGAGAGAGGGAGAGAGGGAGAGAGAGAAAGAGAATGAGGAGAGATAGACAGAGAAAAAGAATGAGATAGTAAGAATGAGAGAGAGAGAGAGAGAACTTGATGAAGAGAGAAAATAGACGAGAGAAAAGAGAACAAATCGGACATGATCGTAAATCAGTGGTTGCAAGACAAGTGAAGAGGACTCGACTCGATTCGCGATGACTGTACATACACACAGAAATAGAAGGAAACGAGCGTGCCAGAAAACTATGAACATTTTACGGAATTTGTTATATATACATATTAAACAAGCAAAAATTTAATACAAGCAAAACTAAGAAAGGAAGGAAGTATGTTTAGTCCTCAAAAAATTTATTGTATTTTTATAAAACTACTAACTCGCTGACCATGAGGATTTAATGAGTGCGCCACTCTAAGAACGGCCGCTTCAAGTGAGGCGTGTCTTGAGTAAGGGCAATGATGTGAGAATGATGACAAAATTCGCCTAGAGAGAGGGAGAGAGAAAAAGAGAGAGACAGAGCGAAAGAGTGAGACGGAGGGGGTAGATTATAAGGATACGGAAAGGTTGACAAATGTGAAAGAGGGAGGCACAGAGAGAGAGAGAAGTAGAGAGGGGTAGACAGAGAGAGAGAAAGAGAGAGAGAGAAAGAGGAAGAGAGAGAGAAGCCCGAATTCGAACGGCGTGGTCGATTACCGAGACTCGCGCGAGTGTCTACTCTACCTGAGATATCCGTGAGAGAGAGCCCCATTCGGTTGGCCATTATGGCTGCTTATGGTCAGATCGCTCTCAAATTCGGAAGGCCACTTTAAGCTCTCTCTCTCTCTCTCTCTCTCTCTCTCTCTCTCTTTCTCTCTCCCTCTTTCTCTCTCGTTCTATCAATCTCTCTTTCTCTCTCTCGTTCTCTTTCTCTCTTCCTACATCTTCTTCTTCTCTCTCTCTCTCTCTTTCTCTTTCTTCTTCTCTTTCTCTTCCTCCCTCCTCTTCTCTCTATCTCTCTTCTCTCTCTCTCTCTTTCTTTCTCTCTCTCTCTTCCTCTCGCTCCTTTTAAAGGTTTCCACCTGTGAACACGGCGTAGCCTCAACATAATTTCCCCCTTTAAAATATTAAGCAGAATGGAAAGCAAACGATGGCTCATAAATGCGCTGTGAACTATTTCATAAACACTAGATATGGATGAATTGGGGAAGAAGGTCCGAATGCCAATAAAAGGAAACAATAAGGTCCAAACGCCTGTGAGCTAGAGACTCAATCGTCTGCCTCTCTTTCTTTCTCTATTTCTCTCTCTCTCTCTATCTCTCTATTTCTTTCTTTCTTTCCCTCTTTCTCTCTCTCTCTCTCCCTCTCTCTCTCCCTCTCACATCCTTTTTGATGGCTCTAAGAGACTCTTGACCTTCTGTGATGGGCGCAGTCCACCATCAAGGCATGAAAGGGGAGGGGGCCAAGCACATTGCGAAAGAGAGAGTGAGAGGGAGAGAGAGATTGAGAGAGAGAGAGCGAGAGAGAGATAGATGGAGAGAGAGTAAGAGAGAAAAATGTGAAAGAAAAGAACAATACTGCTTGACTTTTTGACTATGAACGAGAAGCTGTCTTTTCCACCTCTTTGAAGAACTGGCTATGAAAAGAAAAGAAGACCGCAACGGATGATAATAAAGGATATGATTAGAGGAAAAATTATCACACTCATACAACAACAACAACAACGTTGTCATGGCTCTACAAGTCATGAATGGAAGGGGTAAGAAAGAGGGAGAGAGAGGAAAGAAAGAGAGAGAGAGAGAGATAGAGCGCGATTAACGGAAGAGAGATAAAATCTCCATCATTCTCTTCCTCATCTTTTTCTGTACTGACTGTCACTCCTATCTCTCTCGCTCTCTCTCTCTCTCTCTCTCTCTCTTTCTCTCTCTCTCTTTTTCTCTCTCTACTTCTCTCACTCTCTCTATTAATCTCCCTCCCTCTCTCCCTAAATCTCTCTCTCTCTGTCTCTCTCTTGTTCTCTTCATATCTCTCAGCAAGCTGAGAAGAATAACAAACAGCAAAAGGGACGACAACGACGGGCCAGAGGCGTCAGCAGAAGGGTGGCTTGGCTGGCCTGGCATGACCGGATTGTTGATTGTGAGGGAGAAAGATAGAGAGAGATAGAGAGGGAGAGAGAGGGAGAGAGAGGGCAGAGAGAGAGGGAGAGAGAAAGAGAGGAAGCACAGAGAGAGAAAGAAATCAGCGTCTGATAGCAAGGGAGACGGATCAGTGCCCTCATAGTAGGTGTGCAAACACGTTTAGCGAGTGTGATACGGGAAAGTGTTAACATAATGAGGGAACAAGTGAGAGAGAGAGAGAGCGCGGGTGAAAGAGGACACAGAGAGAGAGAGGTGAGAGAGAGAGAGGGGTGAGAGAGGACAGAGAGAGAGTGAGAGAGAAAGGAGGGGAAGGAAGGGAGGGAGAGTGAGATGGTGAGAGAGGAGAGAGAGAGAGAGAGAGAGAGAGGAGAGACACAATTGAGAGGAAGCAACAGATGATAATGCCCCAATGCGAATATGGACTTATTGGATAAAGTGTGGTCGGCAAAGTCCTTTGAGAAAAAAAGAACAAGAAGTACAAGCCCAGCAGCGGTGCCTTTGAAGCAAGAAGACCTTTTGATTTTGTAAAGAAAGCGAGGAGAACGAGAGAGAGAGGGAGAAAGAGAGAGAGGGAGCGGAAATGAAGAGGGAAGCAGATAAAACAATAATTGCCCTCGGTTTTCGGGTTCCGGTTTTCGAACCGAACACCGACTCGGGTTCCGACTCATACCGGATTTAATCCAGAGACCGGAAAGTTTCGAAACCCGAGTTTTATAAAATCGATCACTTTGTTAACCAAAAAAACTGTTTTTTTTTTTTCAAATGTAAACATTGGTAGCGGTAATATTCTGCCTCCAATTCTAATAGGCGGAATCTTCCCACTTTTAATTTATAATATTGCAATTGGCAAAGAAAATAATGAAGCGAGATTTAAAAGAGAAAGAGAGAGAATGAGAGAAGTATAGGGAGACAAAGGGGAGAGGGTGAGAGAGGGAGAGATAGAGAGACTGTTGCGAATACCTCTTTCCCTTCCTTTGACAATGATCTCCACCCCCATTCACTCATCCATTTCATAGCTTCTTTATCGGAAATGTCACTAGAGATCTTCGTCAAACGGACACGCGGGCGTACAAATTTATATGCTAGCTTTGAATCAAGAGAAGAAGAGAGGTGAGCATTAAGTGAGAGGAATGAAAGGAATAGAAATAAATAGTGGAAATGAGAGAGAGAGAGAGAGTGTGAATAATTGAGAGATATGAGAGAGAGAGAGAACAAAGAAGTGGGAAATATAGTCAGAGAGAGAGAGAGAAAGAAAGAATACCTCGCTCGACGGTTCAAACCCGCAGGGTAGGCTAGGAGAAGAATATGTAAGAGGAAAATGCCTTATCGTCAGTTATAAGGCAATGCAGAATGAAATCATTCGCTGGAGAGGACTCATCGAATGTATAGCAATGTAACGGGCGCAAAGCACAGGGTCAAACCAATCGGCTAAAATATAATTGACTTGGTATAAGTAATATACGTATGTGCGTATCTCAAAAAAAAAACAACAAAAAAAAACTTATCTCCTAAATGCATGATCATATTCGTAAAGTGTTTCTTAACAACATGATAGACTTGACGTATTTCTTCGAGAATAAAAAAAACCATAGGGGTTTTTGAAAGGAAAAAGTGGAGACTGAGACAAGGACTGAATGAAAGTATAAATTACGATAAAGAGAGAGAGAGAGAGAGAGACAGAGAGAGAGAGAGAAAGTGAGTGCGCGATTTAGAGACATAGAGGAGGACAGAGAATAATGAATGCCTAATCGGAAGGCCGCGTCAGATACTTGTAGTAAAAATGGAAAAAAAAAGTTGAAAAAAAAAATGAATTTGCGAATTTCACTAACAGAAAATTCTCTGGCTGTTCTCAAAAACGAAGAATGCATGGAATCACCGACTAACCATAAGAGACGTTTAATTATCACTTACACATATTATAAAACAGTTGTTTTTCTTAAGATCTATTCAAATCAATTCTGTACTTATCGACGGATGAGCGTGCAATACAATTATATTGTTCCGCGTCGCACGCAATCCACCGGTCTCGAAAAAAACAATTTGCAAATCATTCCGCTTATCATCTTAAATTTGTTTTGATATTGAGAAAATACAAAAAGAAATCAGCAGGCGTATGGTTTCAAATAAATATAAAAGGAATGCGCTAAAACTGTGGAAAAATGCAAGCAGGCAGGCAGCTATGATGGTGATAAAAAATTTGATGAAATACATTTAAATAACCATGAAAAATATGTCAGAAAAATATGAAGTAAAAAAGAGGATATTTTAGATTACTCTGACAAAAAATTACACTAATGAATTAATCATAAAAAAATAAAAAAAAGTCACTCAATAGATCAATGCCGCGCGAAAATTCTTGTAGCTACTACCAGAGGAAAGGCTAATGAGACGGACACAAAGGAATAAAGCTTCGAATTTGTAGTGCTTTGGGATGTGAAAACATAGGTTTAGGTATTTCCTGACAATGCGAGAATTGAGAGGCGAGCCAGAAAGGGGGAGAAATGGCTAGAGAGCGAGAGAGAGCGAGAGAGAGAACGATAGAAAGAGAGGAGAGAAAGACACAGAAAGTGGAGGAAGGGAGAGAGAAAGAGATCGAGAGAGAGAGAGAGAGGAGAGAGAAGAGAGAGAGAGGAGAGAAGAGAGAGAGCGAGAGAGAGAGAGAGAGAGAGAGAGAGAGAGAGAGAGAGCTCAATTATCTCGCCGTAAGGGTCAAGCTGTTGCCCAAGTTGGGAGAGACCATTTCACTCGATCATCGATCATCTTCAGAATTCGGCCATGTCATGAGGAGACGCGCAATCAGGGGGAACCCATCAGTCTATGAGATTGGGGTGGAGGTGGAGGAGAGAGAGAGACAGAGAGAGAGAGAGAGAGAGAGAGAGAGAGAGGGAGGGAGAGAGAAATGGGAGAGAGAGATAGACAGTGAGAGAGAGATATGCAGATACTTGAGAGAAGGGTAAGGTGAGAGAGAGAGAGATTGAGAGATAGAGAGCGAGAGAGAGAGAGCGAGAGAGAATGACAGAGAGATGGGAGACCGAGTGTGAGGGTGAGAGAGAGAATAGAGAGGAGGGTGGGAGGGAGAAAGAGAGAGAGGGAGAGATCGGTGAGAGACAAAGAGAGATGAGAGATAGGATAAAATAGAAAGAGATGGAGATATTGGGTAGAGAACGAGAGAGCGAGAGAAACTGGCCTTGCTTAGTATGATGAAGGTGAGGAAATGAAAAGAATGAAAGAGAGACGGCAAGGCGCCCCTCATCATCAACGCTGCTTTATCTCTTCTTCTTCTTCTTTTTTGAGAACGCTTCAGTACCTTCACATGAAAAAGAGAGAGCCAATAAGACACGGGCCGTGTTTTATGGAGCTGGTAGACACCCATCCCGGTCTACCATACCATTACTCTACAGCGGAGCCATAAGGGGTCTATGAAGGGTTCTTGGACTTTTCCTCTCTTTCTCTCTTTCTCTGTCTCTCTGTCTCTGTCTCTCTGTCTCTGTCTCTCTGTCTCTGTCTCTCTGTCTCTCTGTCTCTCTGTCTCTCTGTCTCTCTGTCTCTCTGTCTCTCTGTCTCTCTGTCTCTCTGTCTCTCTGTCTCTCTGTCTCTCTGTCTCTCTGTCTCTCTGTCTCTCTGTCTCTCTGTCTCTCTGTCTCTCTGTCTCTCTGTCTCTCTGTCTCTCTGTCTCTTTGTCTCTCTCTCTTTCTCTCCCCCACTTTCTCTCTCACCTTCTGTGCCCGCCTGCTGATCCCTTTGATTATGCCAACAAACAAGCGCCGCATGCGCGAAGAGACTCAAAAAGCTGCTCAAACTGATCTGCAGCTCTCTCTACTCTACTCTCTCTTCCGCTCTCTCTCTCTCTCTGTCTCTCCCTCTCTCTCTCCCTCTCTCTCTCTCTTCTCTCTCTCTTTCTCCACCCTTTCTCTCTTCTCAACGCGCCACTGTGACCTTTTTAATAAAAGGCTAAGATCAGCGACAAGATGTGCGGGTCCAGTGTTGATGAAGCGGAAACAGCGATTGTGTGAGGGGAGGGACGAGAGTGAAGAGAATTGAAGAGAAAAGGAGACGGAGAAAGAGAGAGAGAGAGAGAGAGAGAGAGAAAGAAAGAATTCGAAAAAAGGGAGAGAGAGAGAGAAAAGCAGAGAGAGAGAGAGAGACAGAGAGTAAGGGAGAGAGAAATAGTGCATTGAAGACTTGGACAACGAATCTCTTAGGGTTGTTGCCAAAACATATGAGACACCTGCCGCATGGCTGAGATATTACGAAAACAAGGCGAATCCGTCATCTGCATATGAGCTAGAGAAAGAAAAAGCACGAGAGTGGTAGAGAGGGAGGGGGACGGAGAGAGAAAGAGAGAGAAAGAGAGGGAGAAGGAGAGAGCGAGAGAGAGAGAGTGAAAGAGATAATTCAGCAAGAGATAGTACGAAGACAGGCAGCAAGATGGCAGTGTGCGGAATTGGAGACAGAGATTAACATAGATCTGAATGATGGATGAATTGAGCTCTCTTTCTGAAGCGTCCCTGATTGTGAGGGCGATGAGATTCCAATGAAAACAAAACGAGATCGAACTGCCACTAATTATCAAAGATCAAGCGATTTTAAAGAAGAAGAAGAAAAACACGCAATTCATATAGAACGATCAGCAAAAAAAAATTTTATATAGTACTCAGCGCTTCAAAATGTGAAAGCGTAGAATTGGTCGCATTTCAGTTGCGCACTCCATGCAAAAAACGTAGACAACAAAATTTAAAATATTAAAAAAGTTGTGTGCCTGCGCTAATTCTCACTCACATCAGAGATGAAACCGTCCTGATGATGAGGCCACGGACAGCTTTTGCTCTGAATTACTACTGCCAAAAACACTATGTATTAAATAATTTTTGATTAAATTTTGTTTAATATATTAATTAGAAAGAAAACGATCATAGAAATAGCGATTTGTATGAGAGGTCACTCGCAATAATACGAGCGGGCGCAAGAAAAAAGCACCGGTTCGTCGATTCCAGAGAAATACAAATAGAAAAAGAAAGCAAAAAGTGACAAAGAATTGCGCAAAGAACAAACTTTTTTAATCAATAATTTTTTTCCTTTTTTTTATTGCAGGCTATTGGTGATTATATTCTGGAGATGTGGTATTTCTCTAGCGTCTTGCAGGCTATGACCACCCTATCTTTGATCTAATTGTAATTGTAGGGCTTTCAGGTGCCCGTTAGGGGAAATAAAGGGAGGTGTGTTTGCAATTAATCGCTTGTTATGCGAATTGCATGAGAAGGCACTCGAAATTATGCAAGTCAGCGCGAGGAAAAGCACCGGGTTCAGTCGATCGATCATTTCCAGGAAATACAAAGAAATAAAAGAGGAATTCCGCTTATGGTTAGAACACGGCTTCAAGTATATAATGTTACTTCAAATTGCATTGGATTGCATAAAAGTTCGAATTTCTGCTGGCGACTTAAAACGGAAGAAAAAAACAATTCATAAGCAACGGTCAGCGAGATGTAATATTACATTTGCAACAATAACAAAAAAAATATTTAAAACAGAAATTACGATTATATTCTGGATATGTGTTATTTCTCTACCGTAGCTGAGCGTATATATTTATTTCCACCCCATCTTTGATCGAGGGCTTTCAGGTGCCTTCAGGGAGATGTGGGGGGGGGGGACTGCTATTAAGCGTTCCTTCGCGGTGTGAAATGGGCGAATTGAGCGAATTGCCGCATAAATCGGTCGACGCGCATTCGGAAGCCATCAGAGTGGCCATTCACATGCTTCATCAGGCTGGCCTGGGTATAGTCATGAGAGGAGAGAGCGAGAGAGAGGGAGGGAGAAATAAAAAAAAGAGAGTGCAAAGGTGAACGAAGGAGAGAAATTGAGAGAGAGAGAGAGAGAGACGTAGAGAAAGGTGGACAATGACTCCCTGCTTTTGTCATTTCCGACTTGTTGCCTTGCGGCAACCCTGCAGATGATGTGGCTAGGGATGCAGAGATACTAGTGGATGAATTGATGATGAATTGGGACAAATAGAGAGAGTGAGAGAGAGGGGTAGAGAAAGAGGAGTGAAAGAATGGAGAGAAACAGGAGACGGATATAGAGAAGAAAGGGAGAGTGAGAGAGAGAGTCAGAGAACAAGTAGACGAAGACACTGGAGACATAATAATGAAGAAGCGCTCAATCAGGAAGTCCCTCCCTCTTCATCAATGTCTCGCTCGCTCAATTTTATCTCTCTTTTCTCTAACATACTAAAACTCTGACTCTATGACTCTCTCTCTCTCTCTCTCTCTCTCTCTCTCTCTCTCTTCCTCTCTCTATCTCTACATAAACGCGCGCCAATCTCATCAGGCAACTCTTCGCGACAATTTCGAATAATAATAATCTGTCAGGAACAGAAGAAGGGGGAAGATGGATGCAACTGGCAGGTGGTGACTGATGAGAAAGGAGGAGGGAGTATGGGGAGGGTGAGACAAACGAATAAGAAGAAAAAGCTTCCCTCAGGGGTCCTTCCTTATGTGACAACTTCCTGGTCAATAATTTGCAGTAGACACCGTACTCATAATTAGGAGAATAATATCACTGAATTTGTTAAGAAATCAAGAGAAGACGTAGGCTCACTTCGAGGTGACCTTCAGGTGCATCGGAAAGGATCTGCCATTGTGCAGATCGAACACAAATGCGTTTTAGGAGAGGTAGAGAGAGAGAGAGTGAAGAGAGAGAGAGCGAGAGATAGATACAGAGAGGTAGACAGAGTGAGAGTGACGGACAGATGGATTGAGAGAGAAAGAGATAGCGAGAGAGATGAAGAGAAAAAGAAGTAGCTTCAAATGTGCTCATTGGGTGTAGAGTGGAACGGATGTGGTCTGTATGCAATGGTAATAAAACAGCATACTGCATGGCGAATATCCGCTGCATTGTGAAAGCCAGTAAGAAAGGCCAATTGTCTTTGTCTCATCGTCAGTTCCTCTAACTCTCTCCATCTCTTTCTCTCGCTCTCTCTCTCTCACTTTCACTCTCTCACCCTCTTTCTCTCTCACCCTCTCCATCTCTCTCTTCTTTCACAGGTAGCCGATTTGCAGTATGCATGTAATTGGCAGGTTCATCCCGACACTTGGCAGCTCTCCAGGAAGAGGAAGGTGTTGTTCATGGAGGGCCACCGTCGTGGAAATGGTCAACGCACCTTTGTTTCTTGCGCGCATCCTCTCTCTCCCTCTCTCTCTCTCTCTCTCACTTTCTCTCCCTCTCTATCAATCTCTCTCTCCCTCTCCCTCTCACTCTCTCTTCCTCTCACTCTCTCTCTCTCCCTCTCTTTCATAAGATCGCTCTCCTTCCTCATTCGCACCTCATTCGAAAAGAGAGAAAAGATCTGTCCAGATGTTCGCAGCTGTGCGCTTAACGGAATTTCCGAGTTGCGTCGAAGGCAAAAGAGGAAATTTCTACATTTAAAAGAAATGTAAAAAATTATTTTACCAATGCACTCTATTAATAAAAATTTAAACATTATTTTTTTTTGGTTCCTCCAGTATTACCACGACACCGATCATACAACCAACGCATAAAAGTTTTAATAGAGATTGAGCGCTAGCAAAACCAGCTGCTGGTCAAGAAAGTCATTCGAGATGAAGAAAAAAAATGGGAGCGGGAAAAAAAGGATGCATACCTATGTACGTAGGTTTTTGTATTATTTAGGGTGAAAATATATGATGGATTCACAACAAAAATTTTGTATTTATTTTTTTATTGACACACCATTAGGATCACAATTTAATAAGGATTTATTTTCAATAAAATAAGCTTATATACATACATACATATATTGAGTTAATGTATATTAAAAAAACTATCTTATGATGGTAAGATCAAGGTGACAAAATTTGCTGCAAGGTGCGAAGACCGCAGGGCTTACGCGTATTCCGATATAGCGGAGGTGAGAAAAAAATGCTCCATAGACTCTGAGACCGAAGGAACGGATCAAGATTTCATTCATTTGCTAATCTCCCTCTCCTTCTTCGATGCAAATTATGAACGCCAGCTTTACAATTTTGAAAAGACTCTAGGCAACGCGGCTCAGGATGACATAATCAGAGAGCCAGAGAGACAGAGAGAGAGGGGGAGGGAGAGACAGAGAGAGAGAGAGAGAGAGAGGGAGAGAGGGGGAGAGAGAAAGACATAGATGTATAAGAATGCGGCGAATGCGAAATAGTTGATGCCGATGCTGTGAAAAGGTGTGAAGCTCTTTCAGAGGAAATCCAGCTCACCTTAGATTCTTCATCAACAACAGTTTTGGGAGAAAAAAAATTGGGCTCAAAATTAGTCAGCGGTTTGCGTTCAAGTGAGAGTGAAGGAAAAAGATGGAGAGAGACAGAGAGGGCTACTGAAAGGAGCCATTGCAGAAGGAGCCACTCCGGAAGAAGATGCAGCTGTTGGGCTGTGAGACAATTGGACAGAGGGCAGGTAGTTGGCACTGTCAATGACAGGAGTTGATCCCGTTCTAGGAGATAGGGGGAAGTGGCATGTGGCTAATCATTTCAACGGTGTGGTTCATCTTTCAGTTTGGCGAAATAATGAAGAAGCATTATCGTATGAAAAAATGTGAAAAAAACAAACAAAAACAAATTGTACGCACATAAAATAGGGCATTCTAACAAGGGAAGCCTCTTTCCATAACCCAGCCAATCGCGATCTAAGTAAGTTTGCTAGGTAGACCTTCTCGAAAAATGTATGCTAAACTATTTTAAAACTGTGCTCGTCGCATTTGCGATTTCATATGAATTTTTTAAAAATGGTATAAAATTTAAATAGAAACTGGAAATATCAAAAATGTAAGGAATGATTCCTTGAATATATAGCGATGAAGCACGCGAAATCCAGCGGGTCAACAAATCGCTACAATATAATTCGATTTAACCATCTAATTGTAAGCAATATTTCTATATTCCATATGGAATCCATCTGGTCAGCCGAAACTAAAGTCTCTAGGTTTTCAAAAGGTACAAAAACGATGTAAATGTTTTAATTTTTTTTAATTAAAAAAAGACCACTTCACAAAAAAAATTATGAGCATTTTTAATTTCTTTAAAAAAGGCATGCAGTGGTTCTTTATCAGCAAATCACCCAACGAATATATCGCAACGAAACGTGTGCGTGCAATCCACAGCAAATAGCTACCATATAATAGATTTGACATCATAAATGAACTAGTATAAACTTAATTCCGCAATGCCTGATCATATTCGGGAAGTGTATTTTAAAAACTGTATACAATTACCGTATTTTCCCGAAAATAAAAACATCATCGCTTTAATTGGAAAAGTATCGCATAGAGGCAAAGAAAATGAGTTTCGAGACCGTATGGAGACTGTATGGAAGTGAGAGTTACAGCGCAGAGAGAGAAAGAGAGAGAGAGAGAGAGAGCCAAGAGGAGAGTCCAAGAGTGAGAGAGAGAGAGAGGGAGAGAGAGAAAGGGAGAGAGAGACTGCAAGGACTCATGGCAGAACACTCCTCTGGAAGAACATGCAGCTGCTGATTGTGAGGCAATTGGGCAGTGTCAATGACAGAAGTTGATCCGCCGTTCTCTGGATAAGGAAATGTGGCATGAGACTAATCATTTCAACGATGTGGTTCCTATCTCATTGTCAGCATGTCGCAATAATGAAGAAGGAATATTATATTGGTGAATAAAAATGCCACGCAATAAGGATGTTCTACGAAATAGCCAAAGGAAGCCTGAACTTTTCTTAATACACATACCGTATTTTCCCCGAGAATAAAAACATCATCGCTTCAATTGAAAAAGTTTCGTAGAGAGACAAAGAAAATAAATTTCGTGACTGTATGGAGACTGTATGGAGGCGAGCAGGGAGAGAAAGGGAGAGAGACAGAGACAGAGACAGAGACAGAGAGATCAAGAGAGAGAGAGAGAAGGAGAGAGACATAGACAGAGACAGAGAGAAAAGGGGAGAGAAAGAGACAGACAGAGAGTCGAGAGACTGAAAGGACTCATGGCAGAATACCCCTTCCGAAGCTGCTGATTGTGAGGCAATTGGGCAGTGTCATTGACAGAAGTTGATCCGCCCTTCTCTGTATAGGGAAATGTGGCACGGGGCAATCATTTCAACGGTGTGGTTCATCTCTCTGTTTCACGCAATAATGAAGAAGGATTGATGAGCAAAAATGTTTTAGCCACTCAATGAGGATGTTCTGAACCCCGAGACTAATTGGTTCACTAATTTATCACATGTTACCTATGTAAAGAAAAAAAGAGAAGTGAAACAGTGGACTTGTAGAGTAATCTTTCTTTATTTCGATGTCGTCATTTACATACATAAGCTGATACAGATCACTGCAAAAATCCGAGCTGAGAAAACTTTACGAGGGAATCGAGAAGCCAAAATGGATGTACGAGAGGGACTCTGAGAGAGTGAGAGAGCGAGAGACAGAGAGAAAGACGCAGAGATAAAAGTGAACAATAATTTTCAGACAAGGTGAACACAAAGGTGAGCGCCGGCCCCACCAGGTGGGTATCAGTCAGCTGCCAACTGCAAGGCGCTTCTCCCATTACGGGGAGGAAGTGACACTGATAGATGAAGTGGATGAGGACGGGGTCTCTTTCTCTGTGCCCCTTTCTCTCTCTCTCTCTCTCTCTCTCTCTCTCTCTTTCTCATTTTCTCTTTCTCAGCGGGGGAAGATGAGATAAGCACTCCTCACCCTCTGCCGAGAACAGGCGACTGTACAACTACTCGAGCCAACTGTTCAGGAAACAGCCAGAAGCCAGTTATTCCCGAGGTATTCCCGAGGCCCCTTTATCGGGCTCGGCTCCATAAAAGAGCAAAAAGTAAGAGTCTAACTCTCTCGCTCTGCCTCTCTCTCTCACACACACAGTCTCTCGCCATCTCTCTTATTCTCTCTCATACTATATTCTCTCTCGCTTTCTCTTTCACCTCTTTATCTTTCTCTGTCTCTGTCTCCCTATCCCTCTCTCTATCTGTCTCTCTCTCTCTGTCTCTCTATAGATACATCTTGCCGTAGAAGCTTCCCACACTCCCACCACCTCACCAGTTAGCCAAACAAGTTCACCCCAAAACAAATCAAATTTCCACCAGCTTCCCAGGCCGCTCTATATCATCGCTATCATGTCGCGTACCCAAAGGATGCATAGAAAGTAGACCTAATCTTATAATTTCTTCAGCCTTCGGATTTGGAGCATAAAACCAGGGATAACTCAAGAGGGTCGATGGGAGATCAGGACATGAATGACAGTAGAGGGAAATGAAAGAGGAGGGAGGGATCGCGATCCTCTCTTAGTATCTCTCTCTCTCTCTCTCGCTCTCTCTCTCTCTCTTCTCTCCTTTCTCTCTCTCTCTTCTCTCTCTCACGCTCTCTTGTTCAATATCTTCCTCAAGATCCTAAACTGCGGCCCAGTACTTCTCACCGGCCAGATATCAAATGAGCCCCGCCAAGCTGTTATGCTCAGGGGAAAACACTTGAAAATCATCCAGGGCAAATGGGGGTGGGGATATTGAATTAGTATTAGATCGACTGGCGAGGAGGTTATTGACATGCCTCACTGGTCCTCGCTTTTCCTCTCAAAAATAATTTCGAGCTTTCAATTCTCCAAACTCTTAATCGCGCACGAGTGAGCTCTGTAATTTATATGCAAAGATTTTATAAGAGGTAAATTGAAATTTTCGAGAATTTTGATCAGGGCATCTAAAGAGAGATCAGATATATATGAAGGGTGAATTTGAGTTGAGCATCTATCTCAGGGCAACATTGAATCGGTGGTGTATTGGCATAATGGAGAAGAAGAGGGAGAGAGAGAGAGAGAGACAAAGAGAGAGAAGGAGAAAGACAGACAGACAGAGTGAGAGAGAGAGACGGAATACAATAACGACATGGAAGATATCCATGCACCGGAAGATGAATGGAGCGGAATGAATTTGTAGGCATGCGAATATGCAATTCGGAAGCAAGTCAGCCTTTGTCTTCAGCTTCCAAGTCAATCTTCTCATCTCTCTCTCTCTCATTCTTTCTTTCTTTCATTCTCTCTCTCTCTCAATCCCGCGCCCTCTCTCTCCCTCTCTCTCTCATTCTTTCTTTCTTTCATTCTCTCTCTCTCTCTCTCTCAATCTCGCGCCCTCTCTCTCCCTCTCTCTCTCTCTCTCTCTCTCTTTCTCTCTGCGACAAGACAATTCCCACAATGACAAGCGCGCCAAAACACAATGCAAAATGAGAGAGCGAGGGAAAAAGAGGGGCCGAGAGAGAGAGAGAAAGCAACAGATAATGAGAGAGAGGCCGACATATGATGAGACAGAAAGAGCGAATACTCTTCACTCTCTCTCTGCCATGTCATCGGATAGCCCGTGGCGTCCGAACCGGAATGATGTACTGGGGAGTACCAATTGTTGCTCTCTCTTGCTGGCTGCTCCCCCCCCCCGCTATTCTCTTGACCGAATTAGTCGCTGACCGAGACGCGCACTCATTGACAGCGTAGAGAAGCCTACCGCGCCCCCCCCCCCCCCCGTCCAGATGGGTCGACGATCCCCCCCCCCCCCCACAAAGAGTCGGTGCCTCAATATCCCCCTTCCTCCAAGTGCCCATTATGGTTCGCGCAATGAGAGGAGAGCCTCCCGGCAATACATACCGATTGCCTACGTGGAGGCAGAATTCGTAATGGAATAGCAACACTGTTAATTAATTATATAAAGTTCAGTATGGCGAACTACTCGAGCACAACATCAGCTTCGAGAGAAAAGTGAATCTCTTTATTGCGACCGCATTACGCCAAACCGCCATGTCGCTCCATGTCGATTTCCTTTACTAAATGGATTTGTCAGTTTTCAAAAAAAGAATAGGTTTTAAAATGAAAGAAAAAAGCCTGTTTGATGCGTATCAGCCTACCATTAGAAGTAGATGATCATCTAACTACGGCATATGTATGTGAGTATGCACATAGTTAATTATTACATTGGAGCGGAAATTTTATGACATTTTTAATGAAACAGGACATCCGATGGCAAAGAATAGATAGCATGAGGATTTTTTTCTATTGCCGAAAAAAAATAGTCCCTTGCCAACTCTGGATTTTTGCGTGTAATCGGAAATACCGTAGATATCGAGAGAAGAACACGCAGAGAAATGATTTTTCAGCGCAGAAGTTCCGATATTTGTTTCGACTGATTCTGAGAGGTAGACAGTGGGAGAATACGAGCGTAAAAAAGAGGGAATTAGAGAGAGAGGAGAGAGAAAGAGAGAGAGAGAGATTGAGAGAGAAAACAAAGAGATATAGAGACATAGAGAGAAAGAGAGAGAAAGAGGAAGAGTATGAGTGGATGAGAGAGAAGGATAGAGAAGGAGCGATACAAATTGACAAGTAATGATTGAGAGGTTACAGATAGCCTGTCGGAGACGTCGAGAGGAACAGAGGTATTGGCAGAGATGGTATACCCCCTCACCCCCACCCCCCCCACTAACTCATCCTCGTCTTCTGCGCACTTCCCGTTCACTCGTTAGCAGCCGCTCGGATGGCTTCTCATTCTTACTCCCCTCTCCTTCATCTGTTCTAGCCCCCCCCCCCAATATCTCTAAACCTCCTTAGACCACCCCCAGGCCCTTCTCCGTCTCCGCACCCCTCGCAGAGCAGTTTCTAATGAATAGTCTCGAACGGGAACACTCGCTGACTCATCACATCTCCCCTCGCATTTCCACTTGCCATTCACAATTCCCAATTCATTGACTCGCTGCTCTCCAGCTTACAGAAAATTCATTAACACTCACAGGGAGAAGAATGGCTATTTCCGATGGGGTGGATTAAAGAAAATGACAAAGAGTTGGAGACAAAGAGGGAAAGAAATGCCGAAAGAGACCTCAACAGAGAGGGTGATGAAAAATTAAGAAAGTCTTGCGAAGAATATTTATTGCCAACTAAAAATATATTGTAAACGCTTTATTTTAAAACAGTTTTCATACTGTTATCTGGCCGTTATCAAAAACCAAGAATTCATGAAACTGATTGCATTCATCGACCCTGGGAAGCGGAATTATCACTAACAAATATTATAAAAAAACAAGGTTTATTCGAAGTCACAACAAACTATCTGCAGAAAATCGTCGCAATACTGGCAGATCGTTGCGCGTAGAGAGCAATCCACCAATCATGAAAAAATACAATTAAGAGAAAGTTATCCTGATTCTTTTCACGACTTCAACCAGCTATACATCGAGTCAGCCGAATTTACACTCTCTATTTTTCTAAAGTTAAAAATATTGTAAATAGATATTGTTCAAATAAAATAGTATATTTTATAAATTAGTTGTCGTAATTAAAGAAGAAGGTTAAAAAATTTCTGAACGAAATAAAATTGCATAAAATTGTGTTTTTTCCCTTCGTCTGACACTGACATACCAAGCATAACTGCGGGCTAATCGATTAAATAGCAATGAAACCGCTGCAAATCACCGGGTCAATAAATAGGCTATTATATATTCGATTTGATATACATATGTAATATATGTATCTATGTACATATGTATATAAACTTTTCAGTGCAGTGTATGACCATATTCGGGAAGAGTATTTTATAATCTCGATACACTTACCGTATTTCCTCGAGAATAAAAAGACCATCGTTTCAAAAATTTGAAGGAGAAAGATACATAATACTGTATAGAGTAAAAGGAAAGGAATTCGCTGACGAATCTAAAGTCTCTACATTATAAAAAGTAACATAACGATATTTAAATGTTAATTATTTATATTTAAATAATAAACATTTAGACATCAAGCTCAGCGTTCATCAGGAAAAGAAGATGGTTCATCGAATATATAACGACGACTAGTCGGCAATCTACCGGGTCAACAAATCGGCTACCATATAATTTATTTGACATAAATAATTTGTGCACGTAGGTATATAAATCACCTCAAAGTATGATCATATTCCGGAAGTGTATTTTAAAAACTTGATACACTTGCCGTGTTCTGTCGACAAAAAAAAAGCCATCGTATCCGTAACTCATGTAACTCATATGAAGTTACTTTCAAGGAAAAAAATTAAGTAGCGTACATTAAAAGCAATCATCCGGGTGCATAAATTAATGTGTGTTGATAAAATTTTGAATTATGGTATGCTAACCTAATGGAAAACGCTTCGTCAGCAAAGTAGAAAAAAAGTAAGAAATTCTTCCGAACAGTAAATTGAAAAAAAAAATTACGAAGAATTCAGGAATCTTGCGAAATTATCACTAACAAATAATATGAAACAGTTTTTTGAATAGATTTATTCTACTCAACCAAGCATTCTTTGAATAATATCAACCGATTAGCGTCCAATACAATTATATTGTTACGCGAATGGAGCAATCCACCGGTCATGTAAAAAAAAACAATTTGCCAACTGTTCCATTTATCATCTTAAACCAAATTTTTTTTTGAAAATGAGAAGATAACAAATAAATCAGCAGGTGTAACAGTTTTAAATGAATTAAGATAAATGCGCTAAAACTGTTGAAAAAAGCTTTCAGATATGATGGTGATTAGATGAAATACACAATTTAGCTCTTTCCCTTTTCTCACTGTTTCGATGGAGTGTTTTTACGAGCAGCCTACGATAGTTGCAATTGTAGAAAGCAAGAAAACTCGACTTGGCCTATATCGAAAAGTTATTATAGTACGTTTTTTTGCTGATTTTTCAAATATTTGCAAACTTAAACAAGATGCCGACATTTGAAGAGAAGAGATTGCAATGGAAAGAAACTAATAACATAAGAAGATGCGAAGACGCAAAAACTATTAATTTATGGCGAAAGAATGACTGCTTTAATATGAGCCAAGAACGGTTAAATGGAAGGAAACAGTCTGAAATGATCATGAATGAAATATGTAAAAGAGACAAGAAAGCAATCCACCGTGTCCATCACTCGCTTGAAAAAAAATGTAGCAGAAAAATATGAAGTAAAAAAAGGATATTTTACACTACTCTGACAAAAAGAAATTATGTTAAATTAATGTATGAAAAAGAACTCAATAGTGAAATATTGATACCACAGAAATTTTGATGCCTTTCACCAAAGACGAAAGCTAATGAGAAAGGCGCGAAGTAGTGCTTTGGGAGGTGAAAACATAGATTTCGGTAATTCCTGACAATGAGAGAATTGAAAGGCGAACCAGAAAGGGGAAGACATTGCGAGAGAGAGAGAGAGAGGGAGAGAGAAAAGGGCAGAGAGAGAGAGAGAGAGAGAGAGAGAGAGAGAGAGACTGATTGTGAGAGGGAATCAGAGAGCGAGGGAGAGAGAGAGGAGACGGGAATAGAGAGGAAGATAGAGATACCGATAATACAATAGAGGATGAGAAGGGACAAAGAGAAGAGGGAGCGAGAGAGAGAGCGAGGAGGCACAGAGAAAGAAATCAGCGTCTGATAGCAATGGGAGACGGATCAGTGCCCTCATAGTAGGTGTGCAAAAACGTTTAGCGAGTGTGATACGGGAAAGTGTTAACATAATGAGGGAACGAGAGAGAGAGAGAGGTGAGAGAGTGAGAGAAAAGAGAGAGAGAGAGAGAGAGAGAGAGAGAGAAAGGAGGAGAGGGAGGGAGCAAGAGAGTGGGAGAAGCGGGAAGATTATGGGAGGGAGGGACAGTGATAGGGTGAGAGGGAGAGAGAAGAGTGAGAGAGATAGAAAAGAGAGAGAAAAGAGAGTGAGAGAGTGAGAGAGTAGAGACACAATTGAGATTAAGCGACAGATGATAATGCCCCAAAGCGAATATGGACTTATTGGATAAAGTCTAGTCGGCAGAGTCCTTTGAGAAAAAAATAAACAAGAAGTACAAGCCCAGCAGCGGTGCCTTTGAAGATCTTTTGAGTTTGTTAAGAAAGCGAGGAGAACGAGAGAGAGAGAGAGAGAGAGAGAGAGAGAGGAGCGGAAACGAATAGGGAAACAGAAAAAAACAATACTTCCTCTCGGTTTTCGGGTTCCGGTTTTTGAACCGAAAACCGACTTGGATTCCGACTCTTATCCGAATTAAACCAAAGACCGGAAAATGGCGAAAACCGAGTTTTATAAAATACATCACTTTAAAAAAAGAAATATAACTTCTTCTTTTTTCAAATGTAAACATTGGTAGCGGTAATTTGCCATCCAATTCCAATTCTAATAGGCGGAATGTTCCCGCTTTTAATTTATAATATTTCAAAGGAGATAATGCCGCGAAATTTAAAAGAGAAAGAGAGAGAGAGAGAAAGAAGTATAGTGAGAAAGAGGGAGAGGGTGAGAGAGAAGGTGAGAGTGAGAATGAGAGAGAGAGAGAGAGACTGTTGCGAATATCTCTTTCCCTTCTTTTGACAAGGCTCTCCTCTCCCAGTTACTCATCCATTTCATAGCTTCTTAATCGGAAATGTCACTAGAGATCTTCGTCAAACGGACACGCGGGCGTACAAATTTATATGCTAGCTTTGAATAAAGAGAAGAAGAGAGGTGAGAATCATGCGAGAAGAATGAAGTGACATTAAGTAGAGACACAGAAATGGCAAGTCATTATGATCGTTCGATGGAAAGGCCTCATCGACAATATAGCACTATAACGGGCGCAAACCACAGGGTCAACCAATCCGCTAAAATGTAATTGGCTTCGTATAAGTAATCTATGCGAGAATATAAACATATCTCCAAAATGCATGATCATATTCGTGAAGTGTATCTCGACAACATGATAAACTTGCCGTATTTCTTCAAGAATCAAAAAAAACCAATAGGGGTATTTGAAAGGAAAAAGTGGAGACTGAGACAAGGACTGAATGAAAGTTTAAATTACGATGATAAGAGTGGGAGAGAGAGAAAGTGAGTGCGAGATTGAGAGACATAGAGGAAGAGAGAGAATAATGAATTCCTAATTGGAAGGCCGCAGCAGGTATCAGTAGTAAAATGTGAAAAAAAAGTAAAAAAAAATTGATTCACGAACTTCACTAACAGTAAATTCTCTGGCTGTTCTCGAAAACGAAGAATGTGGAGAATCACCGACAAACAATAAGAGACGTTTAATTATCACTAACAAATATCATAAAACAGTTGTTTTTCTAAACCTACACACAGAAAAAAATGTGACGCACAATTAATGTTCCATCCAAAATTGTGACCAAAAATGTGACACGCAAGCGGCCGCCGAAGAGAATTGTGACAACGGATGTCACATTTTGGTGGCAAGGAGGGACGAGGCGATGCGAGAACAGAAAATGTGACATTGTACCACTTTCGACCATGTTTAAAAAAATATTCGGAATCATCATTTGAACGGAACGTTTAATTTTCGGAAGAAAATCTCGGGTTAACAAACACTTAAAACTTATCCTTTTTTTATTTCATGTTTGTAATATTGAATCGCTTTTTGATATGACATTTATAACGTGTAAGCGTAGCGATTCTGCTCTTTTGTTTCAGTTAGAAAGCGAGAGTCCCCGGGCCGCGTAGTTAGCCAAGCTGCTCTTTGTGCTCTCGATCAACAACTGGAGACTCAACTTCTAATAGTAAGTAATTGAAAAGTTTAACTCATTCATCCCGCTATTGATATGAAAAAGCTGATTTGTTAATGGTTATTCTTGCAAGTTTCTATTGCAGTTTTTATTCCCTTATTGTTAGCACTTTTGTCTTCTTTTCTCACGAATGAGTGATAAAATTAACATTATTAAATATGCTGAATATGCAACGTTGTTCTTTTATTATCAGGCTAGCCCTTCTTGTCTGCGATTGCTGGAACTAGACAGCGTGTCGGCGCGCGCAGCAAGATCAAATTCTTTCGACATCCGAGCGTGGTTTGCTTTTAATTCTTTTCTTCATAAGTTGATACATCTGTTAATTGATGCTGCCATTCTTCCCAACGAATTTAAATATTTAATGTGTTTTCTCTTTATTGGTACATTAACTATCGTTTATATTTCATGTTGAAATTCGTATACTTATTTCAGCAATTTTATATTTTCAGTATTTCTCTTGCCCAATCCACCCAACAACCGCGCACCGCGCAGCTTCAACGCTTAAGCTGCTGCATTTTTGTCCAGGTACGATAACTTTTCAGACTCGTCTAACAACTTTGACTTTTAAATAAGTTTCGTTCGTTTATTGTTCTTTAAGAGTACAAAAAACTCATTTTCCCACACATTGAAAAGTTTGTTCCGAACATTTTTTTTCCTTGTTCATTTGTTATTACCTATTCCACGTTTATTATTTTTCTTAACTTTGAAAGCAGGATAATACAATTCAAAAGATTTTAAATATAAATAATGCGTTGTTTAGAAAATCGGTACGCACTCTTCCCCTGACTTCCTACCGGAGCTGGAAGACATCGCATCTCCGCGCAGACCGCGCTTCTGCCATCTGAAGCTGCCGCAGACTTGCGAAGGTTCGTTATGTTTATATACATTGTCTAGTCTTCAATTCTAGGGTAACGTGGTTAGAAATTTGTAGTTGTTATTATCAGGGAATAGAAGCCACTGTCGATGATCCTAAATATTAGCAAGGTTTGTTAGCTGTTTCTGCCCATCTGTCCCTCAGGATGATGCCCAAAATTAGGAATTATTCTGTGAAATCGACAATACCTTTTTATACCCTATCGGTTATGTAGTTAATTCAATTTCTGGGCAAGTTTCTTTTGTTTTCCAGAAAAAAAACCGTAATCAAACCAGCTCTGTATAACTTATTTAAAATAAGCGAAACTGTTCTTTTCTTGTTTCTTTCTTTTCTTTTCTAAGAAGTACCGTAACCCAACTCGATGTGTATATTTTAAAAAAAGAAAATAAATTTTGGTACGACGAATAATTAATGCTTCTTTTTTGCTCAACATTTTATACAGGATTACCATTGTATATTCTGAACTGAAATATTTCCAAATGTAAGTTTTTTCCAGGTCTCCAACAACACGCCGTCAACCACACTGATCGGAAGCCGTTCCGGTGCGACATTTGCAGCAAGGTGGGATATGATTTAACTTATTTTTTTTAAATATTTAACATACCGTACTCTCGTCCTTAAACTTATCGAGTATTGGAATACTGTTGGTGCAAGTGAAAAGTTACTTGAAACCTTGAGATGCTTTTGTAAGTGCTTTATGTGACTTACAATTACAATTATCGAAGCTGTAGTTGCTATTGATTAGCGAAGTTACGCTAAGTTTAGAGAATGTAAGCTTATATCTTTTGACTTTTAAATTATATTCAAAGGTATTTATTTTCTCCCATTTCTGGGAAACTGTTCTTGATTTTCAGGAGAGTTGCCCAGAACCGTAACCTTACGAAATTTGAGCGAATTAATTCGCGAATCCGTACCAATGATTTATTTTAAATGGAAAGTGATAAATTTCTGGACAAGTTTAATTTCTTAAAGGTACCGTATCCCAATCTGTTCTGTATGTGTCTGTGCAAGTAAATTCCTTGAAGTAATTGAGAATAAGCGATTGCGTTCCTATTCAAAAGAGTAAGTTTTTTGAGTGGATTTTTCTGGGCACCTTTATGTTTACTATAAACTACCGTAACCCAACCAGTAGTTACAACTGATTGAAAATAAGCGAATCGCTCCATTGTAAGAGTGTTATTTGAAAGTTTTTACAAAGTATTTTTTTCTGGGCAACTCTTTTGTTTACTATGAACTACTGTAACACAACCCACTGGTTACAACGAATTGAGAATTAACGAATTGCACAAATGCAAACGTGTGATTTGTATTTTTCTGTTACAAAGTTGGTTTTTAATTACGTTACAATATCCAATATTTGTTAAGCATGTTATATGCTTAAGAATATTCATACAGAAAAAAAATTCATTATTAAGAGAAAACAATATAGTTATGGAAGAAAGTTTTAGACGAAAAAAGGAATACAAGGCTGCAAGAACTATAGAAAGAAAGAGCACATAGAAAGATAACATTGAATGTTAATATCTAATGAAAAAGGAAAACAACAAATTACAGTTTAGAATCTTAACGATGCGTTGTCCAGCGGACGTCTGCGAGGAGGAGCTTCCTACATTGGCCCACTTAAAACGGCATTGTCAACAGTCACACCTTGGAGAAAATCAATATCACTGCCGCTTTTGCTCATCTGAGTTCGGACGATTTCAAGCATGGCGGGTTCACTTGAGCCAACAACGTGAGTAGTAATTTAAACAAGTAATAACAGTACCTCACTATTGAACATCGCAAGTCTTCTCTTCAGATCCTGCTCTGATGAGGGGTCTTTATTCCGACAGCAGCGATAGCGATGGTGCAATGGATGTGGATGTTGCTGACAATGGCAAC
Source organism: Allodiplogaster sudhausi (assembly GCA_945643635.1). Lineage (NCBI taxonomy): Eukaryota > Metazoa > Nematoda > Chromadorea > Rhabditida > Diplogasteridae > Allodiplogaster > Allodiplogaster sudhausi. The sequence continues at coordinate 1,748,703 of CALZFC010000013.1, forward strand.
ATGGATGCCTCGTCTCTTCAAGAGGATGTTGAGGAGTTGGACGGCGACATATCTGCAACTGAGCTGGAGGAGGAGGACGATGAGAATGACGACTCGGAAGCGCTCGAAGCTGATGATTCGACCAACTTCTGCGAAACGATTAGAGCCGAGATCCTCACCTCCACAAGCCGAATTGGAATAACAGAGTCGGAAACGGATAAAATGGTGGATCTGATTCGCCGTATCGCTAAGAACGTTCGAGCCATGAACGACTCCCATTTCGATCAGTTTATGGCGACACTGAACACCGTTGCTACATCATACAGAAGGAAGGCTGCGCTTCGACAAGAACAGGACTACATTGAACCTTTGCCTCGACAAATGGGGACGATGACTGTCCCCGTACGCGACTTGGATGGGAAGCAGAGTCGTGTCGATCGACCGTGCAAGTTCTACATTGTCCCACTGAAGGATTCGATAGAAGCGGCCTTTCGGAACGTGGAATTTCAACAGGTTTATCGCTATTTTGTGTTACATTGAAGTATATAGAATCTGTATGCTTTTCAGGTGTTAGAAATGGAGCCATTCGGAAGGGGGAATTTCCTGTCTCCACTGGACGGGCAACGGTTTCGTGACGCTACCTCCAGAACGAAGAAACCACTACTTCCGATTGTGGTATACCTCGATGACGTTTGCCCTGGAAGTGGTCTACGAAAGGCGTCGTCTATCCACTCTCAAACCATGATGTTCTTCACTTTTTCCGGACTGAGACGGCATGCTTCGTGTCTACATAAATGGAAGTAAGTGTCAAAATGCTAAAATAAAAAAAGCAGTTCTTCAAGTAAATGCTTTAGGTTTCTCTACGCGACATCGTACGGGTCTGATCACAAGGCTTATGGCTACAAGCCTCTTCTAGAAAGCTTCAAGGTGCCGTAATATATTTGAAGTAAAATTTTTAAAAAAGCGTAAAAGTTGTAAATAAAGATCAACAATTAGTTTAACTTCTTAGGTAGAGTTGAACGTACTCTACGAAAACGGAATCATGGTGTCGTGGAGAGGGCGAAGCGTTGTCGTCTACCCTTGGCTGCACTCGGTTCTTGGTGATAACCTGGCACTAAACCAAGTCCGCCAGATGCAGACGTGCTTTTCCGGAGGTTTCCCTTGCCGTCACTGCTTGACCAACTACCGCGACTTTGGAGCCGTTCACCTAGAGAAGGACTGCCAATTACGGACTTTGGCGTGGTCGGTTCCTTTGTCGTTGATCGGAGATAGGATGAATTTAAGCGATAACTTAAGGTATCAAGCGAACGGCCCTCCTGCTTTTGGCGTGATGGGGGATTCGCCACTCAACGGCATTACGGGATACCACGTGTCGGAGGATGCCTACTGTGATATCGCCCACGACTTGTACGAGGGCGAGAGCTGCCGTCTTCTAGGAGTGGTCATTCGGGCCATCATTCGGAATGGACTTCCGCTCAAGGATATCAACGATAAGTTATGTGCCTTTGCTACTGGGCGAGTCGACAGCAGCTGCACAATCAACCCAATCCCGGCCGATGTTTCGCAAGGTGACCCTGTGTCCGGGCAAAAGGCAGCCGACACAGCATTTCTCATTCGGCTCGTCCCATTTCTCTTCCCGTTGGACGTAATGGTTGCGGAACCTGAGATCCGGCTTCTGTTCCAGCGCTTTTCCGAGTTGAGTCGCCTTCTCTGCTCATTCGAGTTGACATCTGGCGACATTGATTTGGTACGTTCTACGGCCGAGGAATACGTGTCTCTTGCTTGGCGAGTTGTCCCTCTGGACATTCCGCCCTCTCGCGCAGCTGCAGCCCATTCGTCCAGGCCCATCTACAAGACGCACGCGTTGCTGCACTATGCAGCTGCGATTCGTTCTCTAGGGCCAGTTGGACAACTGAGTACTCTGCAATTCGAGCAACTGAATGCGTACGTCAAGCGACGGTCCTACATTACAAGGAACTTCACGTGTCTGCCGTGCACGTTCGCAACTCACATCCAGCGCACTCTTTGGGCACTACGTCTTCAGAAGGAGGTGGAATTCGTTCCCGGAAAAGGAATCGAGCAACATCAAGTGTCAGCGCTCGCACGGGCAGTTCTGAAGGAACGACGGGTGAAGTGCACTCTCCTACTCCAGCATCACGGGACACTCTACAAGTCGGGAGACATCGTTTTGCTGAACAAGAGTAGCAGCTTTGTTCCTGCCCAGATCGATTGCTTCGCATTCACGGAACAAACATGGAAGATCGTTGCAAAGATCGGACATCCCGCTCGATTTGATGACAGCAGACAATGTTGCTTCTTCACCGCATCTGGAGCGATCACAACTGTCTTTTTCAAGGAACTTTTTGATCCACTGCCTCTTGACGGCTACCCCGAGGGAAATGAGACCGCTTTCATGCCAAGACACGCCCTCTGCCACTGCTAGAATATTTTCGTTATTTTCTCTTAGCAATAAACAAATACTTTGATCTGAAGATCAATATTTCAATTTATCCCGTTATTTACGACGGCTCACGAATATGTGATCATTTGCATGATTTATTTCCTAGTTAGTGTGATCTTTAGCGTTAGACCCAATGCGTCTAACCATTCTGTTGGAAGCGGGTGCTCCTGAGCCCGAGTGTTTGGGCGAAGAGGACTGCTACTTCGAGACCATTGCACAAGTCAAGCAATATGTGAGTACACGGACTGGCTCCCCTCTGACAAATGTCAGGCTGCAGCTCAACACTCCTCAGCGTATGATAGACGTTCACCCCTCTCAAGTTGTTGCGGCGCCACACGCACATTACATAGCAACAGGAAGCTTACTCGAGGTTTACCGATTGCCTATCTCTCTAAATGAGTATATTTTTACGTGGATCACTTCTCAGAGTCCGGCAACTTCGACTACGATGAACAGCCAGGAGCTATCCCTCTCGATTTCTTCCACATTCCTGGCAAAAAATGAGTCCCTTTCGCCAACCAATCCGACTGCGCTCTCGTGGGAGAAAAACGCAGTTTTTCCTGATGATACTCGAGCGGAGCAAGGTTATACTAAAATGAATGCTCATATCTTAGATTCATGAATTTTCAGTTGATGTTGAAGATGCTAACCCTTGTGAGAGAGAAGTCGACAAAGATCGCGATCTTGAAGAGCTTGGAGGTAAATCATACTCAGATTGTAAGCGCAGCTAGTAATTCATTTAATTTACTTAGCGATTTCTCATCCCTCGACACCTCAAGTTCGCTCGGAGTCACCGTTGGTCAGAACTCCCTCGGCAGTTCCAGATCGGACGATGTACACAGGCAGGCCTTTAAATTTCTGTTTAGTAAACTGCACTTTTGTCTGTTGTATCCTTTAGTATGCAAGCAAAACTCGGCGCAAGCAGATTTCTAATTAATTTTCCTTTTAAACAAGTAAACGTATGCGTTTAAGACCCCTTCTACCATCGTCTGAACCAGCGCCTTTTGAAATGCAGCTTTGAGAAGTTATTGGTTGGCAAGCAAGGAGCTCCATTCCTCAAGAGGCTACAAGATGACCCGTCGTATGACATTTCGGACGACAGGGTTGGCCGCTGCCTGCTTACGAGAAGGATCGCCGACTTTCTGCTGACATACGCTGACACGCTAGTTTTCAACTCTTGAACAACTGATATTTTACCGCACTTTTTTAGCAGAGAAAAACCATCCCCGAAAGAGACGCGGAGCTTCGTTACGCATCTATTCGCAGGATACCCCAACTGTTCTATAGTTAGCAACCTTTTTTTCTACACAACAGTTTTTAACTGAATGAAGATCATTATGAAATTTGAAAGACTCGATAACGCATTGCTAGTTACCTGAATTTTCTCTGATGTAACTACAGAAAGCATTTCAGGATGCCTTCATCGACAGCCACAAGGGACTTGTCGAATGCCGCGTTAGGCGGGTCAGATCTCTTCTTGGAAAAAGAAGCTTGCTATCACAGCCCATCAGAGAGTACAAGAAGAAAGCAGGCAGCCGAGAGTGGCTTGCTTCTTCGGATAACGAGGAGGAGAGAGAAACTGACGATCATTTAAATGTCAGTTAAAGCTCTACAAGATACTGTTATATTTTGAAAATTAAAGGCATTACAAAACCTTTTGTTTAAGCGAATTAACAACTTGATACACGGCTCTGTCGAGCACCTCGAACTCCTTAAGCAGAAGAGGTTTTTGTCTCTCGAGTCTTTAAAGTTATACAGATATTTCATTTTGTCATATATAAGAGAGTCTTTAGATTAAAATGTAAAATTCTACTACTAGTAGCAGCTCTCTCACAAATGGCGATATATAATTTTTTTTAGAAACTGTCGTATACGCTTTTGCCAGAACAATCCTCCGCGAGCAACAATGACACGTTACTCCTTCTACGCGCAGTCCCGTTACGTATGTGATTTTTTATTTGTCGGATTTTGTTTTACATTTAAATAATTTGTCTATACTTACATGAGTTATTTCTTGCTCTATGGCTTGAGTTTAGAACAAAATTTTTGGAATTCACATTAGACAAATATACTTTTGAATTTGCTTGCAGATTGTCGATGACTTCATCGCGTCAAAGTGCGCTTCCGCGGGAGACTTTCCACGGAGATTGCAAGAGAAGATTGCGCCGGCAATGTCTCAGCGTGCCCTGCGCGTAATATCCGAAGCGAAGAGAAGATCTCTTGTTGAAGCGAACGCCTTCCCGCCTGGAACAAATGGTTCGGTATTCTCAACCTTATAAAGTTTTGAGTTATCGAAAAAAATGCATCCATGTGTACTAAGTATTTATCTTTGTAACCCAGGTTCAATTGTATTTCCAAACTATTCATCGAACTGTTAAAAAGAGAATAATTGTATGCCTCAGATTTCGCTACATTCGAGTTCTTACTCAACATGCTGGCACTGTTCGAGCATACAGACAAAAAGAAGAAGCCATCTCGTGTCAAGTTCGTCTACAATCGCTTCCTGGTCCGTTATTTATTACAATTCAAATTCCCAATCAATATCTACCTATTGCTTATAAGTTAAGTGACATTAGTTTCCTGTTGCCTTTTTCTTATCTTGTGAGTGAAAAGGAGCGAGAAAGAGAGACGATACAGCGAGAGGAGTGTAAACTATGCTGCTTAGGCACATCATTCTGCGTCGTCGGCTCTTGATCAACTCAAGAATGAGGGCATCCGGCAGCCGGTGATAGTCGCATACGGTGATGTCTCTGCCAAGTTCATCATCGCTCTTGAGGGAGTCGATGTAACCGTCAGTCATGTTTTGTTAAAAAAAAAAGTTGAAATGTAATTTTAACAAATTAAAAAAATTTAATTTTAACAAATTAAAAAAAATTCTTATACTCATAGCTTTTTTATTTATTTTTTACCTGCTTTATAATACGCATGCTGCAGGTTTCTGGAGACCTTGCCCATGCGCTTCTCTCCTACCTCGCTTGCTTCTGGTTGTTCGACCTCGAGTACCCACACGAAGTGAAACAAGAGCTGTCCCTTCTTGCGAATCTGCTCGGCATTCCGGAGCCCATGTCAAGAGATGCAGGGCTCATCTACCGCAAGTTGGAGGCCATTATGGCCGAATAGAGGCCAGTCTGATCTCATTAGATCACATTTTTTTGTTGACTCTTACATCTGAAAATTTTCTTTTACTTGAGTTTATTTCACTTGAGAACATTCTTTCATCTTAGTAAAAGATTGTTTCATTTTTTAACTTGCTTTCATGCTATACGTTTCTTTCATTTTAGAACTATCGAATTTTTATTTCCAAGATTCATTCAGAAAGTAACTGGTAACATAGACATATCCTTCTAAGAAAAACAGTCTTTACAGAATGTATTAATTCTTGTCGTTTTATGACCAGTAACTCAATTTTATCATGATTAAGTAGCCCAAATTCATTTAACTCGGCGCGGTTATCTTGTAAGTGTGTTAGTTGTTACTGTTTCCTTGTGAATGTGTTGAGTTGTTACTGTAATCTTTTGAAGGTCTCACTAACTTAATGAATAATTCTTCTTGTTATTAAATGCCAGTGGCATGCATAATAGTAAATGAATCACTAATTCGAAGAATGGATGAAGGGGGAGGGAGAGCAAAAGGGGCGGAGCTAACGGTGGGAGCATGTCACAATTTATGTGCTGCCGCCTAATTGTGACATGCAATGTCACATTTTTGCTGGGATACGCTGCCCTCCACCGCTCGAAAATTGTGACATGGCGCGTCACATTTCTGTTTCACTGGAGGTCACAATTTTTTGGAACATAAATTGTGACATGGGGTGGAACACATATGTACCGAAGTAAAATCGGTACATTATTGTGACATCAAATTGTGACATCCCGTGTCACATCGTTTTCTGTGTGTAACTAAGATTATTCTAATCAATTCCGCAATTACTTTGGCTAATCAACGCAACCTCGTGCAATACAATTATATTGATACGCGTCGTGTGCAATCTGCCGGTCTCGAAAAAATAACCAATTTGCAAATAATTTAATTTATCATCTTAAAAATGTTCTATTAAAAATTGAGAACATAAAAAGAAAGCAGCGGGTGTAACAGTTTTAAAAGAATCAAAATGAGCGCTCAATAACAATGGAAAAAAGGCATGCAGCTATGATGTTGATAAAGAATTTGATTAAATACACACATTTTAGCTCAATCCCTTTTCTCACGGATTCTTTGAGTGCTTCGATGGAGTTTGAGTTTTTTTTTGCGAGTAGCGTAAGATTGTTGCTATTGGTGAAATCAACCATAACTTGTGTGCTGTTTCAAAAGGTTATTATAGTACGTTTTTTGCTGATTTTTCAAGTATACAGTACCGCTCAACATTTCTGGTACATATATTAATTATATTAATATAAATAATTTCAATTGATTTTTCAGCGCTCATGGCGCATTTCAACGTAGTTTTCTGTACAAACTAGACTAATTCGATGCAGATAAATACGTTGGAAACATTAGTTTCTCAAAGAAAGTAGACACTGACGAGAAAATTCATGTTTTAGTCCGAAATCCATTTGAAAATGCAGCGCAATTGCCCATTTAGTGCAGCGCAATTGCGCTGCATATTTCAAATAATTTCAGGCTAAAACATGAATTTTCTCGTCAGTGTCTACTTTTTTTGAGAAACTAATGTTTCCAACGTATTTATCTGCATCGAATTAGTCTAGTTTATACAGAAAACTACGTTGAAATGCGCCATGAGCGCTGAAAAATCAATTGAAATTATTTATATTAATATAATTAATATAATTAATATATGTACCAGAAATGTTGGGCGGTACTGTACATAACTGCAAACGTAAACAAGACGCTGACAGTTGAAGAGAAGAGACTGCAATGGAAAGAACCTAATAACATAAGAAGATGCAAAGACGCAAAAACTATGAATTTATGGCAAAATAATGACTGCTTTAATATGAGCTAACAACGGTTAAGATGAAGGAAACAGTCTGAAATGATCATGCATGAAATATGTAAAAGAGACAAGAAAGCAATCCACCGTGTCCATCACTCGCTAGCAAACAAAATTAATTGTAAGCGGAAAAAATATGAAGTAAAAAAGAGGATATTTTATTTTGCTCTTGCAAAAATAAATACCTTTAATTAATATGAGAAAAATAACTCAATATAGAAATGCTGATACCCCGACATGTTGATGGCTTCTATCAGAGGAAAGTATTGCGATGTTCGCCATAGGAATGCAGCGAAGTTTGCTCCCACAACATAACATATGAATTATTTATTCGGCTCTTTGTTTGAGCTAATGAGACATTTTATGCTAACCGTTGGGCTTGGGGAGATGAAAATATTGATTTAGATATTTCCTGACTATGAAAGAATTGAAAGGCGAGCCAGTAAGGGGAAGAGATTGTGAGAGAGAGAGAGAGAAAGAGAGAGAGAGGGAGAGGGAGATGGAGAGAGAGAGACAGAGAGAGAGAGAGAGAAAGAGAGACAGAGAGAGAGAGAGAGAGAGAGAGAGAGAGAGAGAGAGCTCAATTATCTCGCCGTAAGGGTCAAGCTGTTGCCCAAGTTGGGAGAGACCATTTCACTCGATCATCGATCATCTTCAGAATTCGGCCATGTCATGAGGAGACGCGCAATCAGGGGGAACCAGTCAGTCTATTAGATTGGGGTGGAGGTGGAGGGAGAGAGCGGAGGGTGAGAGAGCGAGAGAGAGAGAGAGAGAGAGAGAGAGAGATGGGAGAGAGGATAAAAGGGAAAGAGAGCGAGATATTGGGGAGAGAGAGAGAGAGAGAGAGAGAGAGAGAGAAAGAGATGGGAGAGAGGATAAAAGGGAAAGAGAGCGAGATATTGGGGAGAGAACGAGAGAGCGAGAGAAACTGGCCTTGCATATGTTCTAACTGGGGAAGAAATGAAAAGAATGGAAGACCCTTCATCATCAACGCTGCTTTATCTCTTCTTCTTCTTCTTCTTTTTTGAGATCGCGGCAATTCCTACATAGTGGAAAAGAGAGGTCAATTAGACACGGGCCGTGTTTTATGGATGGTTAAGGACACCCACCCCAGTCTACCATACCATTACTCTTCAGCCATAAGCAGTTGGGCCGGCCCGGCCCGGCCCGGCCCGGGCCGGCCCGCGGGCCGAGCCGGCCCAATTTCAAAGGGCCCCGGGCCGGGCCGGGCCGGGCCCAAAAAAGGTGGGCCGGCCCGCAGGCCCGTTTGGGCCCGATAAGCACACGATGTCGTCCAGTCAGGACGACTGGTGGCATATGAAATCAAAACTTCCCTCACATATTAATTTTTCTTTTCTAAAATATTTACTACTGTACTTTAAAATGAATCTTCGTTGCATGAAATTCTTCCTGTGAAGAATATTCATACCGCGCCGAGCAGGACACTCCTCCTGCAGCACTACAAGGGCTGAACGTCTATACATATGTATATTCTTTATGATACCCCTTGGTTATTTTGAAAGGCAGTGACTTCTCGGTTCTCTCTCGGGTTGTGCTTCATTTTCTAATCTGCGAAAACATATTCTTGAGAAGCGGTAATGAATTTTCGCTCTGATAAACTATTTTTAACTCTCTCGCTGTCTCTGTCTCGCTCTCTTCTCTCTCTCTCTCTTCTTTCCATCTCTCTCTCTTCTAAAATTTTTGGGCCATTTACCGGCTCTGGCCATAAGGGGTCCATAAAGGGTTCTTGGACTTTTCCTCTCTCTCTCTGTCTCTCTTTCTCTGTCTCTGTCTCTGTCTCTCTCTCTGTGTCTCTCTCTCTTTCTCCCCTCTCTCTCCCCCACTTTCTCTCACCTTCTGTGCCCGCCTGCTGATCCCTTTGATTAAGCCAACAAACAAGCGCCGCTTGCGCGAAGAGACTCAAAAAGCTGCTCAAACTGATCTCCCGCTCTCTCTCTCTCTCTCTCTCTCTCTCTTTCTCTCTCTCTCTGTTTTTCTCTCTCTGTCTTTCTCTCTCTCCCTCTCTCTCTCTTTCTCTCTCTTTCCCTCTCTCTCTCTCTCTTCTCTCTCGTTCTCCACTCGTTCTCTCTCCTCATCGCGCTACTGTGACCTTTTTAATAAAAGGGCAAGATCAGCGACAAGATGTGCGGGAAACAGAGAGACAGAGAGAGAGAGGTTGAGAGAGAGAGAGGGAGGAGAGATGAGAAAGAGAAAGAGAAAGCAAGAGAGAGAGAAAGAAAGAGAGAGGAATCTCTTTGGGTTGTTGCCAAAACATATGAGACACCTGCCGCATTGCTGATGGTGAAATATTACGAAAACAAGGCGAATCGCTCATCTGCATATGAGCTAGAGAAAGAAATAGCAGGAGATTCCAATGAAAACGAAGCGAAAATTGGAACTGCTACTTATGATCAAAGATCAAGATCTAGCGATTTTAATGATTTTAAACAAGAAGAAAAAAAAATCATATAAAACGATCAGCAATATGGAATGGAATAGTTACAACAACAACAAAAAAAAACATTAAATAGAGCACTGAGCGATTCAAAATGATAGCGTAGGAAATGGTAGCATTTCAGTTGGGCTGTCCGTGGAAAAATCGAAGACTTCAAAAATTAAAATATTAAAAAAATTTATATGCCTGCGCTTATTCTCACTCACAACAGGGATGAATCCGTCCTGATGACGAGGCCACGGACAACTTTTGCTCTGTATTACTTCTGACAAAAATAGTACATGTATTAAATACCTTTGAATACAATTTCTTACTATATTAATTTTATTGTATTTAAGCGTATCACTCAAGAAGTTAGCAAATTACATGAGAAGGCACTCGAAATTATGCAAGCCAGCGCGAGGAAAAGCACCGGGTTCCGTCGATCGATCACTTCCAGGAAATACAAAGAAAAAAAAGAGAAATTGCGCTTGGAACACGGCTTCAACTACATATAGAATTGTGCTTGCATTTTTTAAGCAATTCATAAACAATGGTCAGCGAGACGGAATCGTAGATTTGCAACAATAAAAAAAATAATTTAAAATAGAATTCAACGATTATAGATGTTAAAGCGTTGGAAACGATCGTATTTTAATTGACTTCTCCGAGCAAAAATCATTGGAATCTCTTCGCCCTCACCATCAGGGATGCTTCAGAAAGTGAACTCAATTCATCCATCATTCAGAGCAATGTTAATCTCTGTCTCCAAGCCCCACTTGCTGTCTGTCTTCTCATTGTAAAATAAATATATATGCCTGTGTTTTATATAATTTTGATTAACTTTTTTTTTAATATGTGTATGAGCTATGCTGCAGGTAGCGAACTAACACTCGCAATTATAGGAGCGGGCGCAAGAAAAAGCACCGGGTTCGCTCGATGGATCGCTTCCAGAGAAATACAAATAGAAAAAGAAGATTTAAAATATGCGCAAAGAACAACCTTCTTTTCAGAGATTTTGCTTCGTTGTTTTTTTCGATTACTGGCTATTAGTGGTTACATTCTGTATAGGTAGGTGTTATTTCTCTACCGTAACCGAGCGTATCTATTTCCACCCTATCTTTGATCGAGGGCTTTCAGGTACCTTCAGGGGGATGTAGGAGTTTGCTTAAGCGTTCCTTCGCGGTGTGAAATGAGCGAATTGGGCGAGCGAATTGCCGCATAAATCGTTCGACGCGCATTCGGAAGCAATCAGAGTGGCCATTCACATGCTTCATCAGGCTGGCCGGGGTATAGTCATGAGAGGAGAGAGAGAGAGAGTGGTGTGGAGGGATAGAGAAACGAGGGAGAAAACGATTGAAAGAGAAGGAAAGAGAGAGAAAGAATGTAAGGAGAAGCTGGGGCGAACTGAGAGACAGAGAGAGAGAGAGAGAGAAGGACAGAGGGAGAGAGGAAGAGAAAGAGACAGAGAGAATGGTGGACAATATCTCCCACCTTGTGCCATTTCCGACTTGTTGCCTTGCGGTAACCCAGCAGATGAAGTGGGTAGGGATGCAGAGAGACTAGTAGATGTAGTGATGATGAATTGGGAAAAATAGAGAGAGTGAGAGGGGAGAGAAAGAAAGGGGATTGAGAGAGGGAAGAAAGAGAGAGGAGAGGGAGATTTAGAGATAGAATTAGAGAACAAGTAGCTGAAGACACTGGATATATAATAATGAAGAGGCGCTCAATCAGGAAGTCCCTCTTCATCAATGTCTCGCTCGCCCAACTTTATCTCTCTTTTCACTAACATACTATATCTCTGACTCTCTCTCTATTTTTCTCTCTGTCTTTTCCCCTACCCTCTATCTCTACATAGACGCGCGCCAATCTCATCAGGCAACTCTTCGCGACAATTTCGAATAATAATAATCTGTCAGGAACAGAAGAGGGGGAAGATGGATGCAACTGGCAGGTGGCGACTGATGAGAAATGTTAGGACAGACAAGAAGAAGAAGATGCCTCGCTCAGGGGGCCTTGTGGATAGTTTGCAATACACATCGTACTCATAATTAGGAGACTATTATCACTGCATTTAGTTACAAATAAACAGATCGATCTGACAATGTGTTTTTAAGGTATACTCACATTGAGGCGACCTTTAGGTACATCGGAAAGGAGCTGCCATCGGCAGATGGAACACAAATGCCGTTAGGTAGATAGAGTGAGAGAGAGATAAAGAGAGAAAGAAGTAGCAACAAAGGTGCTCACTGATTGGACAGTGGCAACGGACGTGTTCGGTATGCAATGGTAATAAAACAGCATACTGCATGGCGAATATCCGCTTCCTTGTGAAAGGCCAGGAAGAAAGGCCAATTGTCGTTGTCTCATCGTCAGTTCCTCTAACTCTCTCCATCTCTTTCTTTCGCTATCTCTCACTTTCATTCTCTCACCCTCTTTTGCTCTCACCCTCTCCCTCTCGTTTTCTCTCTCACTTTCACTCTCTCACCCTCTCTCTCTCTCTCTCCTTTCACAGGTAGCCGATTTGCAGTATGCATGTAATTGGCAGGTTCATCCCGACACTTGGCAGCTCTCCTGGAGAGGAAGGTGTTGTTCATGGAGGGCCACCCTCGTGGAGATGGCCAATGAACAGCTTCTTTGTTTCTTGCGCACATCCCCTGTCACTTTCTCTCTCTCACTATCTCTCTACCTCTCTCTCTCTCTCCCTCTCACTCCCTCCCCCTCTCTCTCACATGCCCTCTCTCTCACCTCTCCCTCTCTCTCTCTCTTTCATAAGATCGCTCTAATTCCTCATTCGCACCTCATTCGAAAAGAGAGAAAAGATCTGTCCAGATGTTCGCAGCTGTGCGTATCACGGAATTGCCGAGTTGCGTCGAGGGCAAAAGAGTAAATTTGTACATTTAAAAGAAATATGAACATTTATTGTATCAGGGCAATCAATCTATTAATCAAATTTAAAGATTTTTTCTTCGGTAACTCGAGTTGTACGTGAGAAGTTAACATGCAACCAACGCATAAAACTTTTAATAGAGATTGAGCGCAAGCAAAACCAGCTGCTGGTCAAGAAAGCCATTCGAAATTTAAAAAAAAAATGGGAGCGGGATAAAATGGATGCAAACCTACGTAAGTGTTTTTTACAATGAATTCACACAAAAAATTGTATTAATTTTTTTCTGTCACAACATTAGGATCAAAATTTAATAAGGAATTATTTTCAATAAAATAAGCTTTAAACATATATATGTAGAATTTATGAATATAAAAAAAAACTATCTTATGATGGTAAGATCAAGGTGATAAAATTTGCTGCAAGGTGCGAAGGCCGCATGGCAAGACCGTAATGCGATATGGCGGAGAGGAGAAAGAAAATGCTCCCTAGACTCTGAGATAGAAGGAACGGATCAAGATTTCATTCATTAGCTGTTCCCTCTCCTTCTTCGATGAAAATAGTGAACGCCAGCTTTACAATTTTGAAAAGACTCTAGGCAACGCGGCACAGGATGAGATAATCAGAGAGTCAGAGAGAAAGAGAGAGAGAGAGAGAGAGAGAGAAGGAGAGTAAAAAAAAGAAAGAGAGAGAGATGTACATATAAGAATAAAGCGAATGCGAAGGAGTTGCTGTGGCTGCTATGAAAATGTGTGAAGTGTTTTTTTTTTTTGGAAGCTCTTTCAGAGGAAATCCAGCTCACCTCAGATTCTTTATCAACAACAGTTTTGGGAGAAAAAAATCAGTCAGGGGTTTGCGTTCAAGTGAGAGTGAAGGAGAAAGAAGGAGAGAAACAGAGACAGAGAGAGAGAGAGAGATAGACTGAAGGGACTCATAGCAGAATACTCTTCTGGAAGAAGATGCAGCAGCTGGACTGTGAGACAATTGGGTAGATGGTTGGGAGTGTCAATGACAGGAGTTGATCCGCCGTTCCCGGATAAGGTAATCGGGTATATGGTCAACCATTCCGAGGGTGTCTCTCAACATTTTGTCAATAATGAAGAAAGAATATTGTAAGAAAAAAATGTGAGTAGAGGAAGAAAAAAAAGTGAATTTTATGAGCAGCGCAAAAATGTTTGCATTCTGACAATAAGAAATATTTGAGAGAAAAATCAAGTGTAGAAGATGACTCATTGAATATGTAGCGATGAAGCGGGCGAAATGCAGCGTGTTAAAAAATCGCTACAATATATGTATGTAATTCAATCCATGCAATATTTCTAAATCTATTCCATGTGGAATCCATTTGGTCAGCCAAATCTTAAGTCTCAAGGTTTTCAAAGGTACAAAAGCGATGCCAGTGGTAATTGTTTAAACTTAAATAAAAACGCATATTTTACAAAACAGTGAAAGATTATTAATTTCTTTTTTTTACTGCACCTGGTGTTAATTAGCCAAAGGGATTCACCCAACGAATATATAGCAACGAAACGTGTGCAATCCACCGGGTCATCAATTCGCTACCACATAATTGATTTGACATAATATATGAACGTATATGAACTTATCTCCGCAATCCCTGATCATATTAGGCAGGTGTATTTAAAAAAAACTTGATGCAGTTACCGCATGATCTCAAGAATAAAAACACCATCACTTCAATAGAAAAAGCATCGTATACTGGAAAAGAAAAGGATTTTAGAGACTGTATGAATGTGAGAGATGCAAGCCAGAGACACAGAGAGAGAGACATAAAGAGAGATAGAGAGAACCAAGAGGCGTGCAAGAGACAGAGAGAGAGAGAAAGAGAGAGAGAGTAGAACACTCCTCTGGAATAAGATGAAGTTGCTGGTTGTAAGCCAATTGGGCAGTGTCAATGATAGAAGTTGATTCCGTTCTCTGGATAGGGAAATATGGCATGCGGCTAATCATTTGATCGGGGTTGCTCATCTCTATATGTCAGTTTGACGCAATAATGAAGAAGGATTATTATATTGGTGATTAAAAGAAAGATAAGAATGCTCAACGAATTTTCCATAGGAATTTGCCGCGTAGGCCTCTTAACAATCAAAAGGAATCAATCAACGAATATATTCCGACGAAACGTGTGAAATCCACCGGGTCAGCAATTCGCTACAATATTTGTAAATGAATTGACATAAGTAATACATGATCGTATATTAATTTGACATCATTTATATAAATTTATCTCTCCGCAATGCCTGATCATATTCGGGAAGTGTATTTGAAAAACTTGATGCAATAGAGAGAGAGAACAAAAGAGAAAGAGAGATAAGAGGAGAGTCCAAGAGTGAGAGTGAGAGGAGGAGAGAGAGAGAGACTGCAAGGACTCATGGCAGAACTCTCCTCTTGAAGAAGATGCAGCTGCTAATTGTGAGGCAATAGGGCAGTGTCAATGATAGAAGTTGATCCGCCGTTCTCTGGTTAGGGAAATGTGGCACGTGGCAATCATTTCTACGGTGTGGTTCATCTTCAACCACATGTTACCTTAGAAAAAAGAAGTGAAACAGTGGCCGTGTAAAGTAGTCTTTATTGACTTCGACGTCGTCATTTGTATAAGCTGATACAGATCACTGCAAAAATCCGAGCTTGGAAAACGTTGCGAGAGATTGTATGGAAAAGCCAAAAGGGATGTGAGAGAGGGACTATGAGAGAGAGAAAGTAAGAGAGAAGAGAGAGAAAAGGGAGAGAGCGAGAGAGAGAGAGCGAGATGGAGAGCGAAAATAGACAGAGGTTAGAGCAAGCAAGAGAAAGATACAAATACAGCGCGAGAGAGAGATGCAGAGAAAGACAGAAAAGACAGAAAAGACACCGAGAGAGAGAGAGAAGGAGACAGAGAGAGAGAGAGAGAGAGAGAGAGAGAGAGAGACGGCGCAAACGAGTGCTGACGGCCACTGGAAGTGGATGAAGAAGTGGCCGGTGGTGGGAAAACAGATGTTGACATGGGATCGAAGTGGAGGGGGCGAAATGAGACTGACTGGCATTAGTTGGAAGAAATTCTGTGGGAGAGTAGGAATGAGAGCGAGAGAGGGGAGAGCAGAGAGAGAAAGAGCGGGACAAAGAGAGAGAGGGGAGAGAAGAGAGAGAGAGAGAGAGATGGAGAGAGAGACAGAGACAGAAGCGAGGAAGAGCGAGATATAGAGAGATGCAGAGAAAGAAGGAGAAAATATGTGCTGCGAATATAGGCGCTAATCCATCATTTCAGTGTTCGGTTCTTCTGAAGATGATCGTGAGGATGTGACAGGACCGCGTTGAAAGCATTCCTTGTCGCCTGATAATGGCCTACTTTCCCTCTCTGTCTGTCACTCCCTCTCGCTTCCCCCTCTCTCTCACCCTCTTTCTCTCTCCCTTCGCTTTCTGTGTATCTCTCTATTCCTCCGTCTCTCTGTCTCTCCCTCTCTCTCTTTCTCTCTCTCTCTTTCAGTGTCACAATACCACTCTCTGGCCTCCCCCTTCATATGTCACCAATTTATGTGCTCATTGTCAGCAGTAACAGAAGGCGGCAGCAATGCTTTTGATGTTCAAAGAAAAGTTTTCCTCCTGGTGCGCGAGAGTTGGAAACGTGAAAGGAGAACGAGTGATCGAGAAGGACGAGAGAGAGAGAGTGAGAGACAGAGAGAGGCAGAGAGAGCGAGAGAGAGAGAGGGAGAGAAAGAGAGAGAAAGAGTGAGAGAGAGTTCTTAACAGAGACCGGAGGAGAATGTGAGAAAGGGTGATAAATTCTATTTATAAACGATGAGCATCTCACAATCAGAATTTCTCGTTAAAAACGCTTGAAGAACTAATAGGGGAATTGAACCAATAAGCGCTTTGGTACGCAGCTTTTGATGCTTTTAAAGTTCTAATAGAAGGTAAAACCGCCGGTTTGAAGCGAATATCTTATATAATGTTTTCACAAAATAAAATAAAAACTTGGCGTTTTTGTCGTTTTCTAACTGTTTTGTGAGCTTTGTGCAGTGCCTGCAAAAATATTTATATCTATATGTACATGTAAATTTTTCTGACACAAAAAAAAATTCTCAAAAATTTAAGTATAAAATATAAATAAATAAATATTTTTGGGCATAAATCGAAGAATATAACGCAGATTTTAACAGTTCGCTTGATATATGTATGAAGCAGCATTAGCACGGTTTGGAAAAAGTTGAAAAAAGCACATTTATAGCAAGAGAGCGAGCGAGCGAGATAGAGTGAGTCAGAGCAAGAGAGAGAGAGAGTGAGAAAGAGAGAGAGAGAATGAGAGAGAGTGAGTGAGAGGGAGCAAGAGAGAGAGAGAGAGAGAGAGAGTGAGTGAGAGAGAGTAAGAGAGGCAGAGAGGGAGAGAAAGAGGCAGAGAAAAAGAGACCAATATTTTTCAAACAAGGTGAACACAAAGGTGAGCGCCTGGAGGGATCAGTCAGCTGTTAACTGAAAGGCGCTTCTCCCATTACGGGGAAGAAGTGACACTGATAGATGAAGTGGACGAGGACGGGGTCTCTCTATGCTACTCTCTCTCTCACTCTCTCTCACCTCTCTCTCTATCTCTCTCTCTCTCTCTCTCTTTCGCTCTTTGACTCTCTCTCTCGCGCGCGCTCAGTCTCTCTCTCTCTCTGTCTCTTCAGGAAAAGAAAATGAGATATGCACCTCTGAGAAAAAAAGAAAAGGCGACTGTACAACTACTCGAGGCAACTGTTCAGGCAACAGCCAGAAGCCAATTATTCCCGAGGTATTTATCCGACCCCTTCACTTTTCTCTCTCTCTCTCTCACTCTACCCTTTTCTCTATCGCTCTCGTCCTTTATCATTCGCACTCACTCACTGTCTATCTTTATCTCTCTTTTCTCTCTCTCTCTCTCTCTCTTATCTCTCTCTCTTCTTTTTTTCTCTCTTCTCTCTCTTTTTTTTCTCTCTCTCTCTCTCTCTCTCTCTCTCTCTTTCTCTCTATCTCTATAGACACATCTTGCCTTGCAAGCTTCCCACACTCCCACCACCTCACCAGATAGCCAAACAAGGTCGCACCAAAACAAATCAAATTTCCCACCGTCTTCCCAGGCCGCTCAATATCATCGCTATCATGTCGCGCACGCAATGCGGGCTGACAAACAAAACAAGCGATCGCAAAAGTTTCGAACATTGTCAGGATTCGAACCTGCAATCTTCTGCTCCGTAGGCAGACGCGTTATCCATTGCGCCACACGGCCTTGTTTTTGCCTACCAAGAACTATTACTTTGAAGTACAAGTAGTGTGACCAGGGAGGTGGGGGAAGGAAAGCGAGTTGTGACTGACAGCCGAGCTTCCTCATGTCAGCTATGATAATGCGAACGTTATCAGAGCAGTTGTGGTTACTGGGAAGACGCAAAAGATCCAAGAAGCGTTTGGACAACACTTCAGAGGCCGATATTAACCGATTATTGAACGAAGGTCAAGAAAGGATGCATAGAAAGTTGACCTAATCTTACAATTAGTTCAGCCTTCTGTTTTGGAGCATCAAACGATAAACAACTCAAGGGGAACAGTAGAGAGAAATGAAAGAGGAGGGAGGGATGGCGATCACCCTCTTAGTATCTCTACCCTTCTCTCTCTCTCTCTCTCTCTCGCTCTCTCTCTCTCTCTCCTGATCTCACGTTCTCTCCTTCAATATCTCCCTTAAGATCCTAAAGCGCGCCCCAGTACTTCTCACCAGCCAGATATCAAATGAGCCCCGCCAAGCTATTATGGGCAGGGGAAAACACTTGAAAATCATCGCTGCAAGGGAAGGGGGTGATATTGAATTAGAATTAGATCCACTGGCGAGGAGGTTATTGACAGCTTTCGCTGGTCTTCACTTTTTCTCTTAAAAATAATTTCGAGATTTCAATTCTCCAAACTCGTCGGTCTTAATCGCGCACGAGTGAGCCCTGTAATTTATATGCAAAAGATTTCAGGAGATAAATCGAGAAAGTTTCGAGAGTTTTGATCAGGGCATCCAAATAGAGATCAGATAACAGCAGACAGGAACGAGAGATTCGCGCCGCGAGATATCGACGAGTGAATTGGAGTTGAGCATCTCAGGGCAACATTGAAGCGGGGGTGGGTTGGCACAATAGAGAGGAAGAGGGAGAGAGAGAAAGAGAGAGAGAGAGAGAGAGAGAGGATGAGAGGGAGGAGGTAAGAGAAAGCGAGAGAGAGAGAGAGAGAGAGAGAGAGAGAGAGATGAAATGGAGAGACAATAACGACATGGAAGACTTCCATGCACCGGAAGATGAATGGAGCGGAATGAATTTGTAGGCATGCGAATATGCATTTCGGAAGCAAGTCATCCTTTGTCTTCTTCTTCCCAATCTTCTCATTTCTCTCTCTTTCTCTCTCTCTCTCTCTCGCTCTCTCTCTCTCGAGCGACAAGAGAATACGCGCAATGACAAGCGCGCCAAAACGCATCGCAAAATGAGAGTGCAAGAGGAGATTCAGATGATGACAGGAGAGAGAAAGAGAGAGAGAAAGAGAGAGAGAGAGAGAGAGAGAGAGAGAGAGAAAGAGACAGGTGATGAGAGGAGAGAGAGAGAGGGAGAGAGAGAGAGAGAGAAAGAGACAGATGATGAGAGGAGAGAGAAAGAGAGAGAGAGAGAGAGAGAGAGAGAGAGAGAGAGCGAATACTTCTTCCCTCTCTCTCTCTCTCTCTCTCTCTCTCTCTCTCTGCCATGGCATCGGATAGCCCGTGGCGTCCGAACCGGAATGATTTACTCGGGAGTACCAATTGTTGCTCTCTCTTCCTGCCCCCCCCCCCCCGCTATTCTCTTGACCGAATTAGTCTCATTGACATCGTAGAGAAGCCTACAGGCCGCACTCACCCCCCCCCCCCTTCCAAATGGGTCGACCCCCCCCCCCAAAGAGTTGGTCCCTCAATATCCCTCTTCCTCCAAGTGCCCGTTATGGCTCGTGCAATGAGAGGAGAGCCTCCCGGCAATAAATAGCCGATTGGCTACGTGGAGGCAGACATGGTCAAATGTTGAATGGAGAATGGACCGGCAGACCATCAGCTTCGAGATAAAAGTAAATCTCCTTATTTCAGCTAAACCGCCAAGTGGTTCGCTCCACGCGGCAGTTGAATTATTTTCGACTTTTTTTTGTAAATGAAGTTTTTTTGCTCAAAAAAGAATACGTCAGCAAAAGAGAGAAAAAAATGAGAATGCAATTGACTCGAAGAAGGAAAGAGAGTAAACGTAGCTTTGTATGTTTAATCCTGCTTACGGCAGACGACAAAGTTTTCGTTATAGGTGGATTCGCCAGCTTGATGCGCATCAGCCAACCATTAGAAGAACAAGTAGATGACAATCGAAATACAGTATATGTAGGAAGCGAGAGAGAGAGAGAGAGAGATAGAGAGAGACAAAGAGAGATACAGAAAAAGAGAGAGAGAAAGAGAGAGAGAATGAGAGGAAGAGAGAGAAAGAGAAAAAGAGGAGATGTAGAGAGAGAGAGCGAAAAGAATTGATACGGATTGATAAATAATGATTGAGAGGTTACAGATAGTCTGTCGGAGACTTCGAGAGGAACAGAGGTATTGGCAGAGATGGTATACCCCCCCCCACGGTAAACCCCCTCCTCCACAACTCATCCTCGTCTTCCGCGCACTTCCCGTTCACTCGTTAGCAGCCGCTCGGATGGCTTCTCATTCTTACACCCCCCGCCCTGCTCTCTTTCATCTGTTCTAGCCCCCCCCCCAATATCTCTAAACCTCCTTAGAACCTCCTTTCTGTTTTCAAAAAGAGGAAAAATTCTGAAATTTTGAGAAGTAGATAGACTTGAGGAAAGAAAGAAAGTAGGCGTAGATTTTAATATTTAATCCTGGTTACGACGGACGGTAAATTCTTGGTAATAGGTGGATTCGCCAGTTCGATTCATATCAATTAGCTTTGAGGAACAAGCAAGCGATCATGGAACTACGGTACAGTTTCATAATACATTGAGCGGACATTTTACAACGTTTTAAATTAAAAAGGAAATCGATGACAAAGAATAGATAGCAAGAGGAATTTTTCTATTGCCGAAAAGGTTGTGTTTGCCAACTCAGCCATGATTTGCGTTTTGTCGATAATACCGTTGATAACGAGAAAAGAATATGCACGGAAATGAGAATACAACTGATATACACCCTCCTGGTATTCCCCTGGTATAGCCCTCCACCCCTCCTCCCCCTACTCATCCTCGTCTTCCGCACACTTCCCATTCACTTAGCAGCCGCTCGGATGGCTTCTCATTCTTACTCCCCCCGCCCTGCTCTCTTTCATCTGTTCTAGCCCCCCCCAATATCTCTAAACCTCCTTAGACCCCCCACCCAGGCCCTTCTCTGTCTCCGCACCCCTCGCAGTTTATAATGAATAGTCTCGAACGGGAACACCCGCTGACTCATCACATCTCCCCCTCACATTTCCACTTGCCATTCACAAATCCCAATTCATTGACTCGCTGCTGTCCAGCTTACAGAAAACTCATTAACACGCACAGAGAAGAATAGCAATTTCCAATGGGAGTGGAGTAGAGAAAATGACAGAGAGTTGGAGACAAAGAGTGAAAGAAATGCCGAAAGAGACCCCAAGTGAGAGGGTGACGAAAAATTAAGAACATCTTGGAAAGTATATTTATTCGCAATCAAAAATATATTGACAACATATGCTTTATTTTAAAATGGTTTTCATCAGCATCGTTAGGTATATTCTCTGACTGTTATCAAAAACCAAGAATTCATTAAAAAGAGATTGTTAATAGATATTGTTCAAATAAAAGAGTATATTTTATCAATTAGTGTTGTAATTAAAGAAGAAGGTGAAAAAAATTTTCTGAACGAAAGAGAGTTGCCTATCAAAACCAAGCAAAACAGCGGGCTATAGCAATGAAACGGCTGCAAGTCATAGCTTGTAGGAGATAGATAATAGTGTATAGAGCAAAAGAAAAGGTGTTCGCTGGAAAAATGATGAATGGAAGGAAGTTCTTGCGATTACCGAACATGGAAAGCGAAATTATTATTAACAATCAATATTAAACTTTTTTTGGAATGTAGAAGTAATAAAGCACACAAGCGTACAATACCGTATGTATATTGTTACGCGACGTGAGCAATCCACCGGTCACGAAAAAAGAAACAATAAAAAAATTTAGCTTCGAAATTTATTTATATATCTTCTGCAAAATATATTGAAAATAAGAGGATATCAAAAGAAATCAGAGAGGTGCGACAGTTAAGAAAGAACGCACTCACAGAGAAGAAAACGGCATATTTGGGTAACTCGGAGTGATTATTAATAGGTAAGACATAAGAATAGTGGGAGAGAAAGAGGAGGAGAGGAGAGGAGAGAGACACAGAGAGAGAGGGAAAGAGGGAGAGGGAGAGGAGAGTGAAAGAAAGAGAGGGAGAGAGAGAGAGTGAGTGAGAGAGAGAGACAAAGTGGGAGGGTGAGAGATAGTGAAAAAAAGAGAAAGTAACGTAGGGAGAGGAGAGAGAGAGAGAAAGAAAGAAAGAGAGGGAGAGGAGAGAGAGAGAGAGAAAGAGAGCGTGAGAGAGAGTTTGAGGGAGAAAGAAAGAATGAGAGGGTGAGAGAGAGTGAGAAAGAGAGAAAGAAACAGAGGGAGAGAGACAGAAAGAAAGAGAGGGTGAGAGAGAGAGAGTGAAAGAGGGAAAAGAGAGAATGAGAAAGAGGGTGAGAGTGATGGGAGGAGAGAACAATGCTATGTAACATGTAACAATGTAATGCATACAACCCACACACTTTTCTCAACGGAGTAGAACAGTTTCTATATTCCATAATGCCATCCATTGTAACAGACAAATCTAAACTATCCACGATGTTAATTGCTTATAATTAAATAATGTCGATATTTTACCCAACATGAATCAACTGAACAGAATGGCTCATCGATTATATAATGACAATTTGTCAGCAATCCACCGGGACAACAAATGGACTACCATATATGTAATTAATTTTTCATAAATAATATATGCACGTATATAAACAATGCCTGATCATATTCCGGAAGTGTATTTTAAAAACTTGAAACACTTGAAACACTTGCCGTGCCCATTAGTGATTTTGTTGTTCTTAAACCATGCAACGGTAGAATATCTGCTTTCAACTTTCACTTCCCGCGATGGAAACTCATGTTACGTCGACACTGCTTCTCTATGCGTACTCCGTTAATGTACATGAAACTGCCGTTAGAACTCATTAGCCGTGATATTCTAAGTTTTAAGAGAGCCCTTGCAAATTCTGATCTACATAAGCTCACTAATCTTGATCTGAATAAGATATAAATTCAGTTTTCCACTGTTTACTGTAAATCTCTTACTCCTCCCCCCTTTCCCTCTTCAAAATATTTTAAGATCCTGCAACGACACATCATAATTTTCTTTTCAACTGTTTCTCTCCTTTCAGCTGTCTTAACTTATTTTGCCATATTCACTCCACATGTTGTCACAGCATTAGTTGATGTATGAATAATAAATAAATAAATTTTCTGGAGAAATAAAAAAAAAAGCCGTTGCATCAATAACTCATGTAACTCATATGAAGTTACTTTCAAGGATTAAATAAAGTAGCGCATTGAGATTTAAAAGAGGTGTTTAATGAAATGAGACTTAAGGAGAGAGAGAGAGAGAGAGAGAGAGAGAGAGAGAAAGTGAAAGGGAGGGAGAGATAGAGAGAAAGAGAGTAAGAGAGTGAGAGAGACGAGAGAGAGAGAGCAAACAGAATGGCGTACAAACAGATATATGTACATACGTAATACATGTAAATCGATAAACTTATCGCCATAATGTAGGAAATTCTTAGCAAGAGAATTTTAAAAATTGTATCGAGAATAATGAAACCATCGCTACAATAAATCCCTCAGGTACAAAAAGAGATAAAGAATGGAGTTTAGCGGCTGTGTGAAAGTTAGAATTACGATAGGCGAGAGAGAGAGAGAGAGAGAGAGAGAGAGCGAGAGAGAGAGAGAGAGAGCGAGAATGAGCGAAAGGGGGAAAAAGAGAGACACAAGGCGCTATGTTCGACATGTAATCCTTATGGCGCGGAAAAAAAAGGAAATTTGGAAATACAAACCGATATTTATTTTTTTCCTTCTTATTGTTAGTTAGCGACGACCCAAGCCAATCAAGAAAAAAAGAGGACTCATGAGAGAGTGAGCTCAATTATCTCGCAGTAAGGGTCAAGCTGTTGCCCAAGTTGGGAGAGACCATTTCACTCGATCATCGATCATCTTCTGAATTCGGCCATGTCATGAGGAGACGCGCAATCGGGGGGGGGGAGGGAAATGTCAGTCGCAGAGATTGGGGGGAAGGGGAGGAGAGAGAGAGAGAGAGGGAGAGAGAGAGAGAGAGAGAGGTTGAGAGGGTGAGGTGAGAGAGAAAGAGAGAGAGTGAAAGAATAGGGAGAGAGAGAAGAGGGAGAGAGGGAGAGAAAGCGAGAGAACGGTGAGAGACAGAGAGAGATGGGAGAGAGGATAAAAGAGAAAGAGAACGAGAGAAACTGGCCTTGCTTAGCGAGGAGAGGGGAGGAAATGAAAAGAATGAAAGAGAGACGGTAAGGAGCCCCTCATCATTTATCTCTTCTTCTTCTTCTTCTTTTTTTGAGATCGCGGCAGTTCCTTCACAGTGGAAAAGAGAGAGCCAATTAGACACGGGCCGTGTTTTATGGATGGTTAAGGACACCCACACCAGTCTACCATACCATTACTCTTCAGCGGAGCCATAAGGGGTCCAAAAAGGGTTCTTGGTCTTTTCCTATCTGTCTCTCTCTCTCTTTATCTCTTTCTCTGTCTCTGTCTCTCTCTCTTTCTCTCTCTCCCTCTCTCCCCCTCTTTCTCTCACCTTCTGTGCTCGCATGCTGATCTCTTTGATTAAGCCAACAAACAAGCGCCGCATGCGCGAAGAGACTCAAAAAGCTGCCCAAACTGATCCGCTTCTCTATCTACTCTCTCTCTCTCTTTCTCTCTCTCTCTCACTCTGCTCTTTCTCTCTGCTATCTCTCTCTCTGCTCCCTCTCTCTCTGCTCTCTCTCTCTCTGCCTCTATCGTCCCTTTCCTATTCTCTCTCTTCTCTCGGCTCGTCGCGCTACTGTGACCTTTTTAATAAAAGACCAAGATCAGCGACAAGAAGTGCGGGTCCAGTGTTGATCAAGCGGAAACAGATTGTATTAGGGGGAACGAGAGGGAAGGTGGGGATTGACGTGAACAGGAGATACATAGATGAAAAGAATGAGAGAGAGAGAGGGGGAGAGAGAGTGAAGGAGAGAGAGAAAGAGAGAGAGAGAGAGAGAGAGAGAAAGAGAGAGAGAGAGAGAAAGAGAGAGCGAGAAAGAGAAAGAGAGTGATGGAGAGAGAGAGAGAGAAATAGTACACGGATCACTTGGACAGCGGCTCTTTGGGTTGTTTCCAAAACACATGAGACACCTGCTACATGGATGAGATATTACCAAAACAATATGTCATCTGCATATGTGATAGAGAACGAAGAAGCAGAAGAGTGATAGAGAAGAGAGAGAGAGAGAGTAGAAAGAGACTGTAAGAGAGAGACAGAGAAAGAGACTGTAAGAGAGAGACAGCAATGAGAGAGAGAGAAGGCAGAGAAGGCAGCTAGAGAGAATGACAAGACAGGCAGCGAGAGTGGCAGTGTATGCGGACCTGGTGACAGATATTAAAGTATGTAGATGTGGAAGATGGATGAAAAGAGAGCTCACTTTCTGAAGCGGCCATGAGGACGATGAGATTTGAATCAGAACAAAAACGAGAGTCGTCTGCTACTTATGATCATATGTCAAGCGCTTTAAAAGCAGAAGAAAAATTCATATATAATGGTCATTTGCAGCAACAACAAAAAAAGGAGTTTCTCGCATCTAACGATTACATATAAATGTGAAAGCGGCGGAAAATTCTGCCCTGAAAAAAATCGGAGATCTCCGGGCAGAAAAAAATTATATGCACGAAGTAAATACATAAATATAAAGAAGCGATTATAAACTAAATCTTATAATTGCATCCTCAGATGACGCTCGTCCTGTTTGTGAGGGCATGGACATCTTTTGATCTGAATCACAATTGTTAAAAATATTGTATCTATTAAATATTCTCTAATACTATTCTTTAATATGCTGATCTTATTGTTTTTGATTGCAAACCGAAATGAAAGCGAATAACTGAAGAAGGCACTTGTTATTATGCAATCCAGCGAGAGGAAAAGCACCGGCTTCCGTCGATCGATCATTTTTCAGAAAATACAAAGAAAAGAAAAAAGAGAAATTGCGCTTAGAACACGGAATAAACAATAGAATTTTGCTTCAAATAAAAGTTCGAATTTCTGCTGGCAACTTGAAATGAAAAAAAAACAATTCACAAACAACGATCAATGAGATGGAATCGTACATTTGTAACAATAATAATTTAAAAAATAATAGAGTATCCAACGATCATAGATGTTAAAGCGTTGGAAACGATCGTATTTTAATTGAATTCTCCGAGCAGCAAAAATTGGAGATTCCCAGTGAAATAAAAACATATCATATATATATATATATATATATATATATATATATATATAGAGGTAACACGCAATTATACGAGCGGGCGCGAGAAAAAGCACCGTGTTCGCTCGATCGATCGATTCCAGAGAAATACAAATAGAAAAAAAAGAAGGCAAAAAATTGCGCAAAGAACAACCTTTTTTTACAGAGAATTTTGCATCAAGTTTGTTTTTTCTCTCGTTTTCTGGTTATTAGTGATGATTACATTATGTTAGGTAAGTGTTCTTTCTATACCTTAACCGAGCGCAGCTATTTCCTACTCATCTTTGATCAAAGGCTTTCAGGTGCATGCAGGGGGATGTGGGGAGGGGGTGCGATTATGCGTTCCTTCACGGTGTGAAATGGGTGAATTGGGCGAATTGCAGCATAAATTGTTCGACGCGCATTCGGAAGCAATCAGATTGGCCATTCACATGCTTCATCAGGCTGACGGGAATTGTCATGAGGGGAGAGCGAGAGAGAGAGAGAGAGAGAGAGAGAGAGAGAGAGACAAAGAGAGGGAAAGAGCGATTGAGAAAGAATGTAAGGAGAAGCTGGAGCGAACAGAGAGATTGAGAGAGAGACAGAGACAGAGGGAGAGAGAGAGAAAGAGACAAAAAGAAAGGTGGACAATATCTCCCTCTTTGTGCCATTTCCGACTTGTTGCCTTGCGCTAACCCTGCAGATGAAGTGGCTTGGGATGCAGAGAGACTAGTAGATGAAGAGATGATGAATTGGGAGAAATAGAGAGAGGGGGAGAGAGAAAGAGGAGTGAGAGAGTGGAGAGAAAGAGTAGAGTGATATAGAGAAGAAAAGGAGAGGGAGAGTGAGAGAGAGGGAGTCAGAGAACAAGTAGA
Organism: Allodiplogaster sudhausi; assembly: GCA_945643635.1. Taxonomy (NCBI): domain Eukaryota; kingdom Metazoa; phylum Nematoda; class Chromadorea; order Rhabditida; family Diplogasteridae; genus Allodiplogaster; species Allodiplogaster sudhausi. The sequence continues at coordinate 1,775,840 of CALZFC010000013.1, forward strand.
TGAAGACACTGGAGTAAAGTGGCGCTCAATCAGGAAGTCCCTCTTCATCAATGTTTCGCTCGCTCAAATTTATCTCTCCTTTTCTCTAACATACTATATCTATGAGCTTCTCTTTCTCTCTTTCTCTCTCTCTCTCTCTCTCTCTCTTTTCCTCTCTCTATCTCTACATAGACGCTCATCAGGCAACTCTTCGCGATAATTTCGAATAATAATAATCTGTCAGGAACAGAAGAGGGGAAGATGGATGCAACTGGCAGGTGGCGATTGATGATGTTGAGGTTCAACTTGTTATGGCACCGAAAAGGACTACAATCGGCAGAAGGAACACAAATGCGCTTTAGACGAGGTGGAGGGAGAGAGAGAGCGCGAGAGAGAAAGAAAGAGAGAGAGAGGAGAGAGTGAGAGATAGATATAGAGAGATTGAGAGAGAGAGATCTATCTATCTCTAGACAGTGAGAGAGAGAAAGATAAAAGGAGAAAGAAATGGCTACCAAGGAGCTCATTGGGTGTAGAGTGGAACGGATGTGGTCTGTATGCAATGGTAATAAAACAGCATACTGCATGGCGAATATCCGCTGCATTGTGAAAGGCCAGGAAGAAAGGCCAATTGTCTTTGTCTCATCGTCAGTTCCTTTAACTCTCTCCATCTCTTTCTCTCGCTCTCTCTCTCTCTCTCTCTTTCGCTCTCTCACAGTCTCTCTCTCTCACCCTCTTTCTCTTTCTCTTTCTCTCTCACCCTCTCCCTCTCTATCTCACTCTCTTTCTCTCTCCCTTCACAGGTAGCCGATTTGCAGTATGCATGTAATTGGCAGGTTCATCCCGACACTTGGCAGCTCTCCAGGAAGAGGAAGGTGTTGTTCATGGATATGGCCAATGAACAGCTTCTTTGCTTCTGGCGCTCATCCTCTGTCTCTTTCTCTCTCTCCCTCTCTCTCTCTCTGCCTCTCTCTCGCTCGCTCTCTCTCTCTCTCCGTCTCTCTCCCTCTCTCGCTCTCTCCCTATCTCTCTCCCTCTCTCTCCCTCCCTCTCTCCCACTCTCTTTCTCTTTTTCATAAGATCGCTCTCCTTCCTCATTAGCACCTCATTCGAAAAGAAAGAAAAGATCTGTCCAGATGTTAGCAGCTGTTCGTCACGGAATTGCCGAGTTGCGTCAAGGGTAAAACTGCAAATGTTAAAATTTTTTTAAAAAGTTATGCTTAAAATTGTAAAAATTAAAAATTAAGTCATTTTATTAATTAAAAATAGCAATATAATATTTTATACAGATTGAAATGACTCGTGACAACCATCCTATTTGGAAGAGATCCGGGGTTTTCACAAGATTCAGCACAGCTAAACCGACGGTCATGTCAACATTTTTTTAAACTTTTTTCTAGCCGTGGAAAAATATATAAAATACTTACATATATACATATATATATATAAGTAAATTTATGAATATATTTATTATAAATAAAAAAAGGCAAGATGATGGTGGGATGAAGGTGACAAAATTTGCGGCATGATGCGAAGGCCGAATGGCTTAACTGTAATGTGATATGGCGGAGAGGAGAAAGAAAACTACTACCTAGGCTCCGAGAAAGAAGGAACGGATCAAGATTTCATTCATTTGTTAGTCCCTCTCCTCTGTCGATAGAATAGTTCGTTTTACTCTCACCTGGGCAGCTTATTGTGCGAAATTAAGAACAGAAATACAAAAAAATTTAAAAATTAAGCACGCTACTTACAATTAGCTTTACAATTTTGAAAAGAACTTAGGTGCCGCAGCTCAGGATCACATAGTCAGAGATTCAGAGAGAGAGAGAGAAAGAGAGAGATAGAGAGAAAGATAGATAAGAGAGAGAACAAGAGAGAGACACAGTGATAATAAGAGAGCGGCGTATGCGATAGAGTTGCTGCCGTAATAATGAAAAGGTGTGAGGTGTTTTTTTAGGAGGCTCGTTCAGAGGAAAGCCGGCTCACGTCACCATCAGCGTAGCGGTATCCGTTTAAATGAGAGAACGAGATGTAAGGGGGTGAGAGAGACAGAGAATTTGACAGAGAGAAAGAGAGAGAGAGAGAGAGAGAGACTAAAATAACTCATTGCAGAATACTCTTCCGGAATAAGTTGCAATGCTGACAATTGGGCAGAGGGTTGGGAGTGTCAATGACAGGAGTTGATCCGCCGTTCTCGGATAGGGAAATGGCGTATGATTCCAATCATTCCGAGGGTCTGGCTCAACTCTCAATTTACGCCAATAATGAAGAAGGAATATTGTATTTTAAAAAAGTGAGTAAAGAATAATAAAAAAAATTTTATGCGCAGCGCAAAAAAATTTGCATTCTAATTGTAAGAACAATAAAATCACAAAATCAAGTGTAGAAGATGACTCACTGAATATATAATCATGAAGCGGACGAAATCAACCGTGTTAACACATCGCTTCAATACAATTCGATTTGACCATCTAATCGTAAGCAATATTTCTATATTCCACGTGGAATCCATCGGGTTAGCCGAATCTGAAGCTTCTAGGTTTTCAAAAGGATCAAAAGAGAATTATGTGGTATTTTTTTTATTTAAACCAAAACGAATATTTTATACGAAAAAAGTCATGAGAGTATTACGTTCTTTTCCTAAAAATAATGCGAAAGGTTTTCATTAACTAAAATGATTCACCCAACGGAATATAGCATAGAAACGCGTGCAATCCATAGGGTCAGCAATTCGTTACCATATAATTGTTTGGCATAATATAAGAAAGTATATGAACATATCTCCGCAATCCCTTAATATTTTCGGCTAGTGTATTTTAAAAACTTGATACAATTACCGTAATAAAACATCATCGCTTCAAATGAAAAAGTATCGCATAAAGACAAAGAAAATGAGTTTCGAGATTGTATGGAGACTGTTTGGAAGTGAGAGTTACAGCGCAGATTGAGAAAGAGAGAGAGAGAGAGAGAGAGAGAGAGAACCAAGAGAGAGAGAGGGTCAAGAGAGAGAGAGAGAGAGAGAGAGAGAGAGAGAGAGAGAGAGAGAGAGATAGATTTCAACGGTGTGCTTCATCTCTCACCATCAGTTTGGCGCAATAATGAAGAAGGATTATTATATTGGTGAGTAAAAGAAAAAAAAGTTTTAGGCACGCAATGAGGATGTTCTACGAATTAGCCAAAGGAAGCCTGAGACTAATTAATTCACTAATTAACCTAGTAACCACTTGTTACCATAGAAAAATGAAGTGAAACAATGGCCTTGTAGAGTAATCTTTCTTTACTTCGAAGTCGTTATTTACATAAGCTGATACAGATCACTGCAAAAATCCGAGCTGGGACAACTTTGCGAGAGATAGTGTGGAAAAGCCAAAACGGATGTGAGAGAGGGATTATGAGAGAGAGAAAGTAAGAGGAAAGAGAGAGTGAGAGATCGAGAGGCAGAGAGAGAAAGAGAGAGAGAGAGAGCGAGAGAGAGAGAAAGAAGACGCAAACGAGTGCCGACGGCAACTGGAAGTGCCCGGTGGTGGGAAAACAGATGTTGACATGGGATCGAAGTGGAGGGACGAAATAAGACTTACTGGCATTAGTTGGAAGGGATTCTGTGGGAGAGTGGGAATGAGAGCGAGAGAGGGGGGAGAAGAAGAAAGAGCGAGAAAGAGAGAGAGAGAGAGAGACAGAGAGAGGGGAGAGACAGAGAGAGAGAGAGAGAGAGAGAGAGAGAGAGAAATGGAGAGAGAGAGACAGAGACAGAAGCGAGGAAGTACGAGATATTTAGAGACGCAGAGAAAGAAGGTGAAGATACATATGTGCTGCGAATATTGGCGCTAATCCATCATTTCTGTGTTCGGTTCCTCTGAAGATGATCGTGAGGATGTGACAGGACCGCGTTGAAAGCATTCCTTATCGCCTGATAATGGCCTACTTTCCCTCTCTCTGTCTGTCACTCCCTGTCGCTTACCCCCCTCTCTCTCTCTCACCCTATTTCTCTCCTCCCTCTCTTACTGTCTCTCTCTCTCTATCCGTTTATCTGTCTCTCTCCCTCTCTCTCCCTCCTCTCTCTCTCTCTCTCTCTCTCTCGCTCTCTCTTTCGGCATGTCACAATACCACTCTCTAGTCTCCCCCTTCATATGTCACAATTTACTATGTGCTCATTGTCAGTAGTAACAGAAGGCGGCAGCAATGCTTTTGATGTTCAAAGAAAAGTTTTCCTCCTGGTGCGCGAAAGTTGGAAAAGTGAAAGGAGAATGAGTGATCGAGAAGGGCGAGAGATAGAGTTAGAAAGAGAGAGAGAGAGAAAACGGCAGAGAAAGGCAGAGAGCGAGAGACAGAGAGAGAAAGAGTGAGAGAGAGTTCTTAACAGAGACCGGAGGAGAATGTGAGAAAGGGTGATAAATTCTATTTATAAACGATGAGCATCTCACAATCAGAATTTCCCGTTAAAAACGCTTGAAGAACTAATGGGGGAATTGAACCAGAAAGCGCTTTGGTATGCAGCTTTTGATGCTTTTAAAGTTCTAACAGAAGGTAAAACCGCCGGTTTGATGCGAATCTTACATGATGCTTTACCAAAATAAAATAAAAAAAACCTCGCGTTTTTCTCGTTTTCGACCTGTTTTGTCAGCTTTGTGCAGTGCCTGCAAAAATATTTATATGCATATGTATATGTAAATTTTTCTAATTAATAAAAATAAAATAATAAAAATTAATAAATTAATCATTTTTGGGCATAAATCCAAGAATATAACGCTGATTTTAACAGTACGTAGCATGATATATGTATGAAGAAGCATTAGCACGGTTTGGAAAAAAAACACATTTATAGCTAGAAAGCGAGCGAGCGAGATAGAGTTAGTCAGAGCAAGAGAGAGAGAGAGGGAGAGAAAGAGGTAGAGAAAAAGAGACCAATATTTTTCAGACAAGGTGAACACAAAGATGAGCGCCGGCCCCACCAGGAGGGCATCAGTCAGCTGCCAACTGCAAGGCGCTTCTCCCATTACGTGGAGGAAGTGACACTGATAGAAGAAGTGAACGAGAACGAGGTCTCTCTATGCTACTCTCTCTCTCTCTCTTTCTCTTTCGCTCTTTGACTCTCTCACTCTCTCCCTCCCGCTCTCACTCTCTCTCTCTCTCATCAGGAAGAGAAAATGAGATAAGCACTCACCCTCTGCCGAGAAAAGGCGACTGTACAACTACTCGAGCCAACTGTTCAGGCATCAGCCAGAAGCCAATTATTCCCGAGGTATTTATCCGACCCCTTCATCGGTCTCGGCTCCATAAAAGAGCAAAAAGTTTGTCTCTCTCTCTCACTCTCTTTCTCTCTCTTTTCTCTCTCTCTCCCTCGCATTCTCCCTTTCTCTCTTTCTCTCTATACATAGATAGATACATCTTGCCGTAGAACCTTCCCACACTCCTGCCACCTCACCACGTTGGCCAAACAAGTTCGCTCCAAAACAAATCAAATTTCCGACCATCTTCGCAGGCCGCTCTATATCATCGCTATCATAGCAGGTTGACAAACAAAACTAGTGATCGCAAAAGTTTCGACCATGGCAGGATTCGAACCTGCAATCTTCTGCTCCGTAGGCAGACGCGTTATCCATTGCGCCACACGGCCATGATTTTTGCATGCCAAGAACCATTACTTTGAAGTGCAAGTATTGTGAAGAGGGAGGTGGGGAAAGGAAAGCGAGTGCAGACTGGTAGCCAATATTACTAACGTTAGCTATGATAAGCGAACGTTATCAGAATAGTTGTCGTCACGGGGAATATATAGTCAATCATGTCTGTCCATAAAAGTTCCAAGAAACGTTTGGACAACACTTCAGTGGCCGATATTGACAGATTATTGAACGAAGATCATGAAAGGCTGCATAGAAAGTTGATCTAATCTTACAATTAGTTCGGCCTTCTGATTTGGAGCATCAAACCATAGACAATTCAAAGGGGCCGATGGGAGATCAGAACATGAATGACACAACAGTAGAGGGAAATGAAAGAGGAGGGAGGGATGGCGATCCTCTCTTAGTATCTCTATCTCTCTCTCTCTCTCTCGACTGGAGGGGGGAGGTGTGGATATTGAAATAGTATTATATTGAAATAGTATTAGCTGGACTGGCGAGGAGGTTATTGATAGCCCTCGCTGGTCCTCGCTTTTCCTCTTAAAAATAATTTCGAGCTTTCAATTCTCCAAACTCGTAGGTCCAAATCGCGCGCACGAGTGAGCTCTGTAATTTATATGCAAAGATTTTATAAGAGGTAAATTGAAAGTTTCGAGAATTTTGATCAGGGCATCTAAAGAGAGATCAGATAACATCAGACAGGAACGAGAGATTCGCGCCATGAGATATCGAAGGGTGAATTTGAGTTGAGCATCACACGGCAACATTGAAGCGGTGGTGGGTTGGCATTGTTAAGAGGGAAAATGAGAGAGGAACAGGGAGAGGGAGAGAGAGCGAAAGAGAAAGAGAAAGCGAGGGTGAGAGAGAGAGAGATGAAAGGGGGAGAAACAATAACGACACGGCCTCCCCCCCGGTCGAAATGGGTCGACCCCCCCCCCCCCCCCCCGAACAGTCGGCTCCTCGATATCCCCCCCCCCCCCCCCCGTCAGCCTGAGCCATTCGAGCAGAAGAACCCTCTGCAATAAACAGCCGATTGCCTACATGGAGGCGGGGAAATAACGGCACTGTTCGTTAATTATTTAAATTTAGGTCTTTTAAATAATAATAAATTTACTTTAAAAACAAACTAACAAAGAAAAACACATTTCGTTTTGTCAAGGAATCGAAGGGCATTTGGAATCAAATTCGTGAGAATAGTGAAACTCTTTATTGCGATCGCATTACGCAAAACCGCCATGTCGCTCCAAGTCGTTTTTTTTTCCTTTTCTTTTCTTAATTCATTTTTCTGTTTTCAAAAAGAGGAAAAATTCTGAAATTTTGAGAAGTAGATAGACTTGAGGAAAGAAAGAAAGTAGGCGTAGATTTTAATATTTAATCCTGGTTACGACGGACGGTAAATTCTTGGTAATAGGTGGATTCGCCAGTTCGATTCATATCAATTAGCTTTGAGGAACAAGCAAGCGATCATGGAACTACGGTACAGTTTCATAATACATTGAGCGGACATTTTACAACGTTTTAAATTAAAAAGGAAATCGATGACAAAGAATAGATAGCAAGAGGAATTTTTCTATTGCCGAAAAGGTTATGTTTGCCAACTCAGCCATGATTTGCGTTTTGTCGATAATACCGTTGATAACGAGAAAAGAATATGCACGGAAATGAGAATACAACTGATATACACCCTCCTGGTATTCCCCTGGTATAGCCCTCCACCCCTCCTCCCCCTACTCATCCTCGTCTTCCGCACACTTCCCATTCACTTAGCAGCCGCTCGGATGGCTTCTCATTCTTACTCCCCCCGCCCTGCTCTCTTTCATCTGTTCTAGCCCCCCCCCCAATATCTCTAAACCTCCTTGACCACCCCAGGCCCTTCTTCGTCTCCGCACCCCTCGCAGTTTCTAATGAATATTCTCGAACGGGAACACTCGCTGACTCATCACATCTCCTATTGCATTTCCACTTGCCATTCACAATTCTCAATTCATTGACTCGCTGCTCTCCAGCTTCCAGAAAACTCATTAACACGCACAGAGAAGAATGGCAATTTCCAATTTGAATGGCATAGAGAAAATGACAAATAGTTGGAGACAAAGAGGGAAAGAAATGCTGAAAAAGACCCCAACAGAGATTGGTGACGAAGTATGGGGAAAAATAAAGAATATCTTGTGAAGTATATTGCCAATCAAAAATATATTGTCAACGGATTCTTTATTTTAAAGCGGCTTCCATATTTAGGCTCATTGTGGAAAGTGCCTCTTTTTTGAAGCGGTTTAGAGATGATGCACACATGCCATGTTCCCTATATATAGTATGATAGCGAGGATGCATTTGAATCCCTCCGATTCCTACTTGGTACCAAGATCCTGCGAGGGATTGTATATGTAAAAGAAATTAGATTTTTTTAAAGATTGAATTTCGCTCCCGCGAGATTACGCAAAGAAAAAAAAGTGTTGACAATGGAAAGTGCCTTGGTGTGCACGCTATGAAGGTCTAATAAGCTGGTGGCGTCACCGGTCGTCTACCGGAGGTCTTAAAAAGAGTTTTTTTTACAAAATAAAATTGAATTTAACTGCGCATTAAAATGTGCTACTTTTTAAGCAATGTTTTCTTCGAATAATCAGGAACACAAGTCTTCAAGTAATTTATCACAACCTCTGTCAAAAAGTCACATCTCATACTTTTTTTTACATGACCCGGTGGTTTTGTTCGGCGAAGATGTGTTATATATTTTTGAAGCGATTTAATGATGATTTCTACGCTGGACATTTGTTAAAAACACTTACATAGAATACTTCAATTATTTACTTGGAATACTATTTCACACTCTGTCTCACAATGTCTCCTTCTCTCTCTCTCTCTCTCTCTCTCTTTATCTATCTATCTCTCTCTCTCTCTCTCTCTCTCTCTCTTGTAGCCCAACTTCTCTCTCCGCACCCGTCACAAGCTTCATCTCTTCCTTCAGACCAGCATTCAACTTTCTTTTCATGCTCTCCTCGCAGTGTAAAAAAATCGATAATTTCAAATAATTTGATAAAAAAAGTTACCAGTCTTTGACCCTTTTCGCAATTTATACCTCCTTCAAAGTACCCTTCAATGTAACCTATTGAAGAGGCGGTGTTTCAATTCCCCAGAAAATACAGTAAGTGTATCAAGTTTTTTTTAAATACTCCTCCCCAATTAAATGATAAAAAACTTGTTAACATTGTGGTTTGCCCCCGTTACATCATTCTATATTCTATGAGTCCACTTCTTCTCTTGATGGATTCACACTTACTTTACAATTAGGCTGCTTAATTCTATAGACTTCTCATTCGGAAAAGAGAAAACATTTATTGTTGTTTACCGTACGAATTAAGGCGGCGCCGATTAGAAGGAAGATGCCGCATAAGAGACAATGCATGTGACGGGCGGGGAGAGAAAGAGAGCTAAGAGAGAGAGACAGAGAGAGAGAGAAAGAGAGAGAGAGAGAGAGAGGGAGAGAGGGAGAGAGAGAAAGAAAGAAAGAAAGAGAAGTAGAGAGAGAGAGAGAAAGAGAAAGAGAGAGAGAGAGAGAGAGAGAGAGAGAGAGAGAGAGAGATTGAGCTAAGAGACAGAAAGAGAGAGAGAGAGAGAGCGAAAGAGAGAGAGGGAGAAGTAGAGAAGAGAGAGAAGGAGAGAGAGAAAGCAAGGTAGAGAAAGAGACAAAAAGTGAGACGTAGAGATGAGAGAGAGAAAGGGAGAGAAAGGGCGGGCGAGATAGAGAGCGAAAGGTGAGCGGAGAGAAGAGTGAAAGAAAGATAGAGATAGAGACAAAGAGACACATTTTAAAATAGTACTCAAACAGCGGAACAGAAGTAATCTATATATACGAACAAAGTAGGATTTTAAATGAATGGAAGAAAATGATGAATCATGTCCACCTGGATTCAAAAATATAAAACAAATTTACGCAGAACAAAACCACCGGGACATAAAAAGTATGACAGAGAGAGTGAAAAATTATTTTAAAAAGTGTCCTCCTTGGTATTCGAAGAACAGGCTTGCAACAGGGTAGGGAAAGGACTCATCGAATATATTGCGGTTGCAATCCACCGGGCATGAGAATGGCGCTCGCAATTGTTCGAGAGAGCTCTCTCTCTCTCTCTCAATCTCGCGCCCTCTTTCTCCCTCTCTCTCTCTCTCTCTCTCTCGTTCTTTCTCTCTGCGACAAGAAAATACCCGCAATGACAAGCGCGCCAAAACACAATGCAAAATGAGAGGGAGGGAGAAGAGAGAGAGAGAGAGAGAGAGAGAGAGAGAGAGATTAGGACAGAGAAATAGAGACAGAGAGAAAGAGAGATAGATGATCAGAGAAAGAGAGCGAATACTTCTTAATCTCTCTCTCCCCTGCCATGTCATCGGATAGCCCGTGGCGTCCGAACCGGAATGATGTACTGGGGAGCAGAGGTGCTAACGGGCCCAAAAATTTTGGGCCGGCCCGGCTCGTCGGGCCCAAGGACTCGGCCAGCCCGGCCCGATCCATTTCCGGGCCCTAGAATTTTAGGCCCGGCCCGGCCCGGCCCGGCCCGTGGGCCCGTTTGAGCCCGATTTTCAAAAATTCGAAAAAAAATTGAAAGTTGTAGCTATTTGTCTATGCATATAACACTTCATTCTTTTAATCGTTAGCACGTCGTTAGATTGTTTATTTCATACTGAAAATAAAACGTTGAAACGCAATGCCTCTTTAAGAGAGCGAATAACAGAAAATAAAGCATTCAACGGAAATGTTACTTTAAGAGAGCGTATAACAGAAAATAAAGCATTCAACGGAAATGTTATTAACGGGAATTCAAAGCCGCTTCGAACTTCATAAGAGAACGGATGATGAGGGACTTGAAAACAGACTCAGCACTGAGTGACTCACGCTTGTCGGGGACAAGATTTCGCAAGTCCGAGAATGAGCGTTCTGCAGTTGCTGTAGAAGCAGGAATGGAATAGATCTGTTGTACTACTCGGGACAGAACGGGGAAGTCAGGTGCACGCTCCTTCCATGCGATAAGAGGGTTGTCATGTGGGTTTCCAGAAGGATCAAGGAAATTGAAGCTGGCATTCAGATAAGAATCAACCTCAGTAGCCACGTTGCCGCCAGAATCATCGAGGTCGTCATAGTCCGTTCTCGGGAGCTTGGGAGCCTTCGGTTGTGACGCACCATCGTTCCCTCCTTCCACCTCACAGACCAACTCCTTCAGCATCATGATGACCTCACGGCGTTCGGCTTCATCAGCGAGTCGACGCAATTGTCGCCTCTTTGGATGCAGGAATGTGGCCATCTTATGGAACATGGAGATGACACCGTCGTCTTCTTTCCGCAACATGCATTTGTATGCACTTCGGGCCAAAGAGGTCTGCATCGAGGAATCAGAAGTCATGACAATTTGACTGAGACTTTCCTTCAGTTCATTCCATCTGGGCCAGACCTCGTAGATCACTGCCGTATCTCTCTAAATAATGTTCAGAATTTGAAAATGTGGTACGGTAATTTGGAAATATGTTTTCCGTACCTGGAAAAACTGTACAATTTCCTCGAACTGAAGGAGAATGTTGTAGACATCATCGAAATCTGAGCTGTGGTCGTAGAGGTAGCGTAGGCCTTGTTTGACGTTCTGGAAAAAAAATGAAGGTTGCTACATGCTATTTCTATATATTCTCAGTGTACCTCAGGTAACTTTCCGCGATCCTTGTACTTGTAGAGCTCGTCTGCACACTCACGAAATGCCTTTGCAGAGCGGAGCTTGGAGAGCCATCTTGTCTCGACTTCAAGAGGAAGCTGCCTTCGGAGTGACTGGCCGACTTCACTGCCCCGGATTCCATTGACAACCAGCTTCAATTCACTGAGGAGCCGCCTGCCTCGCTGTACCAGACTCTTATCTTCATCCGTGAGGTCGTTCTCGAAGAGGAGACCTCTTCGATCCTTGTATGGACTGAAGGTCCGCTTGCAGAGATTGTTGGCCATATGGCAGATGCAGTTAACATCTGAATAAAAGGAAAGAAGAAAATGATAGTAAAAAGATGCATATTCCTCACTTTTTTTATTGTTTAAACGAAGCGCTTTCGTAATGTTGGAGCCTTCATCGGATGCACTGAAGATCTGACGAAGAATCGCGTCTGTCAAGCCGAATGACTTTCCCGCCTGCACGATATCGGTCCAGACTTGCACGTTGTCCTTTCTTGCTACGTCACATCGCCTCATTGCAGCATGAATGCTGTAGTATCGCCTAAAAGTGAATAAACATTAGATATTTAATATCACGGCAATACATTGAAGAAGCTAACCAGTTGTAAACCACGTGTACGACAAGAGTCAGATAGTCGTCCTTTCTTTTTCCGTAGTCAGAAGGGAATGCTCCACCAACTGTTGCCAAATGATTTACGACTTCTGCTCCAGATTTCGCAAGAAGATCGGATTGAAGGGTGTTCAACCGATTCGTCACCGTCTGCCGAGTCGGAATGATGCTCGATACATCCAAATTGTCCACGTTACGACGTCTGGCACTGAATGATGAAACATTCAAAAAACGTGAAGAAGAACAAATTATTTTCAAACGAGCCTAACCCAATCCGCAGTGCGACTGATATCAGTTCCTTCAAGCCGCTATCTTCCGCGATAGAGAATGGCCGCGAGCTCGTAGCCACCCACTTCGCCATGACTGTCGAGATCTGCTGTTGTTCCTCGAGAGTGCCTTGGACGCTGACACTTGCCATGAATCCATCGATTCTCCTCTGCGATCCAGATGCACTTTCCGCTTTCTTCGATTTCTTCGCAGAACACTTCTCTTGGTGCCGACTGAAAATGATATACACTCTCTCTGCTCCCTTCAGCTCTAAAAGCGAAAAGCAGTTTTCGAAAAAAAAGAATACCTAACGTTTCCGCCGCCTGTCATCACAACCACGCCACGCGTGCACATCAGAAGCTGTGTAGCGGAAGCGCTAGCTTCTTGTCCATGCCAGGAGTAGTGAATGTTCACGATGGAGTCGTCTTCTCCCTTCTTCCGCTTTCGAAAGAAGAGGTACTCTCGCTTGAGAAGACGTTCATGATGCGCATTTGCGAGTAGCTGAATCTGCTCTTTGGAGTAAGTCTCGGTTCCAAATTGCTTACCTAAATAATAAGAGTAAATAAAATCACAAGAATAACTCAAGATGCCCAAATAATGTGAGAAAATGAAATCATCCTTATTTAATAAAGTGAAGACATCTTACCGAAAATTCTCTTTAGAATCCTTTGGTCTTCTTCCGGTAGCTCGTCAGTCTCGCTAACCGCCTCTGACATCGTAAGCCTGAAATAATTTTATATTAAACTTACAAAGATAACATAAAATAACAACAGAATGAATTTTACGGAGTAATGCTAAAAGAATTCCCGCGCACTTTCATGCTGCCAATTTGGAATTCTGACTTCAAGATATCCACTAGTGCAATTATAATTCATTCACCAGTGCACCATCTGGCACACCAACGAGGGAAACGGGCCCAACCGGGCCTACGGGCCGGCCACACTTTTCTTGGGCCCGGCCCGGGCCCTCGAATTTTGGGCCGGCCGGCCCTGCGGGCCGGGCCGGGCCGGCCACTTTGCACCTCTGCTGGGGAGTACCAATTGTTGCTCGCTCTTGCTGGCTGCCCCCCCCCCCGCTATTCTCTTGACCGAAATAGCAAGGAAGCAGTGTACTGACTTGGTGACATATATTAATCTAGATCTGAACCATGAGGTGTATGAGATTCGAATTTAATGAAAACGATATTCGAAGTGCTACTGATGCTCAAAGGAAAAGCGATTTAAAATGAGAAAAAAAAACACCAATTCATAAACAACGATCTGCAATATCAAATCGATATTTGCAACTACAATAACAACCACAGAATTTACTATAGCACTTAATGATTATAAATGTTCAAGCTGCGCAATTTTCAGTTGTTCTGCCCGAGCAAAAAAAAACACGCCTGCTCGATTCACGCTTTCCCTGATGAATCCATCCTCATTTCTCTGAATTACTAATGGCACACATATTACATCACATATCTTTATATTACTATTTTTTAACGCTAATTTTACTATATTGCAGCAAAAAAACGTACGAAAGCGAATTTCACGAGAAAGCACACGCAATAATACGAGCGGGTGCGAGTAAAACCACTGGGTTCGTCGATCGATCACTTCAAAGGAAGTACAGATTGAAGAAAAAAAGAAATTTCGCAAAGAACACTGTTTCAACATAGAATTTTGCTTCAAATTCGACTGTGTTGCCTAAACGTTTTCGAACTAATGCTAATGATTAAATATTAGAACTATTACTGATGATCAGAGATCAAGCGATTTAAAAAGAGAAAAAAAACCGAGGAATTCATAAATAACAAGCAGCAATATAGAATCGTACATTTGCAAACACAAAAAGGATTTAATATAGAATCGAACGACACATTTACAACAACAACAAAAATGAATTTAATATAACACCCAACGATTATAAATCTAAGAATGCGGAGGAAATGGTCGCACTTTAATTAAGCTCTCCAAGGAGCAAATATGGAGATCTCACAAAAAAAGCTATGCCTGCGCATATTCTCGATTCCTCTGATGAATCCGTCCTAAATGTGAGCATGGACAGCATGGATAAATTACTGCTAGCAAATGGTATGTTAATAATTGTATTACAAATTTTTTAAGATACTGCATATATGCAAATATAGATTTATATTTCGGTAGTCGTTCGATAAAAGTAGCGGATTGAAAGAGCAGGCAGTCGAAAGTATGCAAGCCAGCGCGAGGAAAACAGGGGTCATTTCCAAGAAATACAAATTGGAAAAAAATTAATCAAAAACGACAAAGAATTACGCAAAGAACCAGTATTTTTATTCTTCAATTAAGTTTAATTAAATTTTAAAAGCCTACAAAAAGACGAATTCATTAACTGTTAAACCGCCCCTTCGCTTATCACGCCAGTGTGCTGATGCAAAGCACGGGGATCCAACTCGTTGGCAATTGGTTTGAATACATTCTCATTTACTTAATATGTTTATTCATTTACGTATTTATTTATTTCTCGTATATGAAATAAGGTATTTGCAGGTGGATGTGATGTAACATCCATATTTGATGCATATATCAATGACTACAAGGAAAAAAATAAATTCTGAATATGTTCGGCTGTTCTCTACCTTGGTTAACAATTTCCATCTTTGATCAGACGCAGAGAGAGAGAGACAGATAGAGAGAGATATCGAGAAAGCGAGAGAGAGAGATACACAGCGAGAGACTGAGAAATAGAGAGAGACACAGAGAGAGAGGGATCCGTCTAGTTGGTGAGGGCGTTTTCTTCTTTTGCTCTGAATCGCTACTGACAGAAAAAAAATTAAATGTATGAAATACTTCTGAATACTATTTTTTACTAAAAAAAGGCGAAAATGCGAAAGATTCCACAGAAAGCACAACAATTCAATCAAGCACATTTCCAAACTCTTCAGGCGCAATACCTAATATGCGCGGGAACCGACGATTGTCAGGATTTCTTGGATTCAACCTGCCCACAGGTTTATTATTTTGCAATCAAATGTTGATTCATTTCAATATTTAGTGCGAAAAAATGCGAAATATTGCATATAGAGCACAGTGATATAATCAAGTAAATTTCCCTAACTCCTTAGAGTTGCATCATTTGTAAGAACCATAATTAACAAATAAGCAGAGAAAGATTGCACGACAATTAACAGTGCAACCTGTTGAAACTAATGAATGAAGTGAAGGGATTCTGTACATCTAACATTAATGGGAACGACTCTTTTATAGGCAATTCGCGAATACACAGTCAGACTGGAGCCATTCGGGCAGGGCTGCAGTAGACGATGAGAATATCATTCGGCAGTCAATAGCAGGCAAAAACCTAGAAGCTCTTCAAGGAACAGGGGTCACGGAGGGACATCAAAAAGGAACGCCCGAACTCTGCCCGCCACGGAGAGTCCTAACGCCGCTGTCGTCAAACGGCTAAGGTAATCTTTCTTTATATATATATATATATATATATATATATATATATATATATATATATATATATATATATATATATTTTAATTTATGGAATACTGATGTCTTTGTTAAAGGTGCCCTTGGGAAATTGTAACATTGGAAATTACCTCTAACCGGTAATCCGCAAGTAATTGTTACAATAATATTCATTGAGCGTTCACTGACCTTCTTGACTTTGGTGCGCGGTTCCAGAGTGGAACGAGTTGGCTACGTCAGCGGACACCATGCGGGCATCAGGCCGCGGCTGTATCAATCATTCATTCTTTTTCTCGGTCGTTTTAAAACAAAACTATTAATTAAAAGATAAAAGTTCAAAGAAGAAAACATACAAATAAAAAATAAAAACGTTGAAAAAAATGAAAGAATGCGCTAGACAAGCGAAACTGTCCGATGAACATGAGAACGGCGCCGATAATCGAAAGTCTGGCGAGAAGCGTGGTGCTGCCTGTAGATGATAAATTTAGCACAATTTTCTTCACTTGTATTCTTGGAACAAACTAGTGCAAAAGAATAAATATATGAAACTATAAATCTTTAATAGAAACTTACAATCAGACACATTAAATAAAATGAGTAGGAGAACACGAAAGTCAGCCTAATCTACTTATTTGCCTTTCCTTGACTATATTCACTCTAAATCACATGTGTCTCTTTTTAGGGCGCGAATTCAAACGTGAATTTTGCCTCTTGGCCAACAACAACAGCAACAAACTGCTCACCGTCGGCGAATTGGCCATCATCTTCAAGCAGAACTGGCTTAAACTACGGGCTGAAGCCGTAGGCCGGGCCGTTCGTTTGCAGTTATCTGGCTGCAGAATGTTTCTCGTTGTGCATTAATATAATGCCTGTCTTTGTAGCGTCTATTACGGCCAAAACATTTCACACTTTTTTCTTCATATCTTAAAGGAGGACGATCACCGAAAAATTATGTGATATTGCACTCTCATTTGCGCGTGCTATTTTCACGCAGCGGGTTTGTGCGACCTGCGAAATAGAATGCGAGAAAGAGAGTGAAGGAATCACAGGGCAGACGCGGCAATTCGAATCAAAATTAAATATTTTTCGGTGATCGCCCTCCTTTAAAATATGCTTTATCGAATTATAGAAGATCACAAGTAGCTTAACCTGACGAAGTAAGGCGAAAACACAAAACACTATTTATTCCCCGTCGAGCTCCCTTTTTTTCTTAACAACTTAAGATAATTCTTTATTATCTAAAACGATTCACCTGCTTTCTTCTTTATAACTTAAATCAGTTCTGTCCATTAGCTTGAACAGTTTCATTCTCGAATTAATTGCCTATATCGCTGCAAATAATGGTCATTCCACTTAAAACGGCTGTTGTAATATTATGTGAAATGTTTTATGTAATTTTAAATCCTCTCTTTTCCTAAAACGCATGAGCAGAATAGCGCCAATAAAAAAATGTACTAGCAAACCAGATTGGATTCAAATTGACTTTTCAGTGTTTGAATTCAAATTGACTTTTCAATGCTTCTCTTTTACGATTGCAGCAGTCGTACCATCCGTGGTGGCGCGCCATCGCTAAGTTTGAGCATCCTTGTGGTCGGACGGGATGAGGCGTGCGGGTGGCGACTGGAGAGAATTGTCCACGCGGATAGAAGCGGTTTTCTAAAGAAAAAAAATTTGTATACATCATATTCAAGATAAAATAGTATATTCACGATTCTATGAAGCTATATTCCTTATAAAAAATCTGAAATGTAATTCGAACTTCATTGTAACGCTCGAAAGCTAGCTTGATTCGGTGGGATGGATAGGCAGAGGCTTCGTTTGGCTTGACGAAGAGGGAGAGCAAGAGATGAAGGAGAGTGAAGGAGCGGAAAGAGAGGAGAGCAGGCTCTCCTTGAATGTCGGCCAGTGTCGGTTGCGCCTCGATACCGGCGGACACTGTGTTGTCGCGAAAATTTATTTGTTTAAAAATGGCGGTAAAAAATTTGAAAAATAAGGCGTAAGGTTCAAATTTCCGTTCCATAGTTTGAACTTTCCAATGTTTCGAAGTGCTGTGTTCTTACCCACCTACACAAGTGCGAGCGCGAAAAAGCTTGACTCGGGAGATCACGCCTTGGAAGTAGAAATGTATATATTTCTAACCGTGCGATACCTTCCTTAGTGCATATAGGAGGAAGAGTGCTCCTTCACTCCTCTGCTCTACTGAACCGGAGTTGTGGTTGCCTTGGGCTGTCCGCAATTTCCGTTCTGCTCCACATCGACTTTCGGCAAGTACTCTTCGACAAGGCCCACCTGAATGTGGACAATAGTTTCTATCCTTTATTTCGAATGTCAAAGTGGAAGATTGATAATTTATTCCAAAAAAGAAATAAATAAATCACAGATGAGGAAACCCCTTATCCCCTCTTTCACTGAATAATTGAAAGTGTCTAGCGAAAGAGAATCTGTAGTTTTTGAAGAAAGATCATTGACTAATTTATTATTCGCAAAGTATACGGCACTCTTTCGCAGAATACTTCCTTTAATCGAGCGAGATAATGAGTGTAGAAGTACTTACCTAAAATTATTTGTTAATTTGCTTGAGCTTGTAAAGAAGTCACATCTATGGTGACAGAATTCCAATGTGAAGTCGCGGGTAGGGCGACACGATCTGGAAGTAAGAAGTGAAAGAGAGAGTCGTCCATACAGAAGGAGTAAGACTTTATCAAGAGGGGGGGGGGGAGGGGCAAGAAAAGGAAATGTGACTGAGGCGTGTCAGTCGTTGTCTTTGGGAGATGGTTTGATCACAATGTACCACTTATTACTTTCTCTCTTTCTCTCTTTCTCTCTTTCCTCCTTCCCTCAACTTTATATTTTTTCTCATCACTCCTTCTTTATCTCACCCTTCTGCTTATCTCTCTCTATCTCTCTCCTTCATCACCACCTTTTCTCCATGCTTTCTCGCTTCCTGCTTTGTTAGTCATCATCACTCTCACCATCAGCCTATCAAATGTCCACCATTCAAAGCAGTCATCTTTATTTCTTTCCAAACAATATTATTTTTCTCTCTAACTTCAATTTCTTCACAAATTCTCTGTCTTTAGCGCTATGGTAAGTTATCTAACATGCTTATCTCAGAGCCATCTAAGGCAGGAGAGATCGATTTGTTAAAATAGAGCGTTAATCGGAGTTTCAGAAAGAAAAAAAAACGTTTAATATTACTTGATTGTCCAAATAGATAATTGTTCAAAAATTATTTACAGCCAGGAAAGAAAGAAGGATTTCCGCCTTGAGTGGTGGACACTTCACAGGCTGAGTGAGGAAGATGATGACGCATGAAGAAAAGATGGTGAAGAAGTAGAGATGAGAGAAAAACAGAAGGGAGAGAGAACAGAAGGAGAGAGAGAAAAGGATGGGAGTGAGAAAGAAAGAGAGAGAAAGAGAGTGAGAGAGAGAAAGAGAGAGAACAGAAGGAGCGAGAAATAGAGAGAGAGAGAGAGAAAAAAAGTAATACGTGGTAGAAAGTGAACAACTCTTCAACGATGGAAACCCTTCATTCACTTTTGTTTCCCTTGCCCCCCCCCCCTGCTTCCTCTTTCTCTATTTAGAATATCTCTTTCACTACTTACATACTTGCAGATCGTGTCGCCATACAAGTGACAATTTAACAACTTAACAATGACGTCACTTTGAAATTCAGTCACCATAAACGTGACTTCTCTACAAGCTCTCGTCTAATAATGTTAGGTAAGTGTTTCTTCACTCATAATCTCGCTCATTTAAAGGAAGAACTTACTTTTTTCGGTATATACATATATACGAAGAAAGCGACAAACCTAAAGAAATGCGTATAAACCACAAAGTCTTGACGAAAGTGAATTAAATGTACAATATTTCATATTCTTTGTTTACTTCGACAACGAAAACCATCGCTCAAAATCCGTATAAAAGGAAAAAATTTCGGAAAGAAATCATTTCATCATCGCTTTTCGCTCGTCTGAGGTTGACTTCACCTCGCTCTACTTCTCACACTCTCTCCTCTCTCCACTTTCCTCTTCTCCTCTTCCCTTCCCATGCTTCTCAAGACTGTGCTCCTCTTTGTCTGCTTCGGCCTGCCTCTCCGTGCTGTTAGTGGAAGCATTCAATAAAGCTTCCTGAGGCTTTGAAGTAATCAAATAAAGACTGACCAAATCAATTGCGATTTTGTAGGAATTGAAGCAAATAAAGAATGCCTTGGCGAGTGCTACAATCCTGTCGACTTTAACTCACGTGAAGAGGATATTCTAATATTCAATCCGGGTGGCTGTCTGGGGTATGAGCTGCCAATGAACTGCGCACTCGACCAGCATAACGGAAAACGCCTCCTTTGTCTATGCTATACTGAACGGTGCAACTACCACAATATACAAGCAGCATTAGCTAACAACCAGTTGAAGAATCAACTGCGCCGGAGATACAAGGTTTTTTTAAATAATAAAGACATTTCAATTAAAATTATGAGGCACATTGACTGTTCCGGCTAAATATTGTGTTCGTAAATATCATTTATGCGCTCGGTGATTGTAGACAGTTTTAAAGGAGCTGACCGCTGCGACCACGGTCTCAACGACCACGCCAAGCACTCAAACCACGTCAAATACTCAAACCACGCCAAGCGCTGAAACTATGCCTATTACTCAAACTACGTCCTCCAGTTCATCTCCGCCAGAGTCAACTACAATCTCTACACAGCAGACAACGTCTACGACAAGCCTTAGCCAGCTGCAGGTATTTAGCATTTCACGATTTTCATTGTCTTAATGTATCTTGAGTATTACTTCCAGATAAAGTGTCGCTTTAGGTATGATTGATCATTGGTCGGCTTTGCGATTCTGGCCGTTGTCTTGGTTATCGTCCTGGGTGCGGTAGCTTTTTTGAGATTCTTGCCGAAATGAATTCAAATGAATTCCCAGTGTCACTTCAGTACTGTGGTACCTGAGCAATCGCCGTCTGATGCTTCGCCTGGCCGCCCTCCCTTCCCGCCAAAGCAAGAGAAGCCCATGCAAAGAATTCCAATAACAGTGCGAAGCCATGTTTTTTTTTAAAGAGATTTTTTTAAAATTTTCATTATATTTGAAATCTTTTTAATTCTATTTTATTTTTAATATCTTGATAATTTCCACAAGGTGAATTTTCAGATAGTCGTCGGCGCAAATCCAAGTCAGATGGCTGCCACCGAAAGGACTTCTACGAGTGCCGCCTCTGGGGTTGGGCGTGAATTCACTCAAGACCTCATTTACTTTGTCACTTTATAACAATTCCACTTTTTTCAGATTAGGACTTGCAAGTGGACTCCGGGAGAATCTGCGGAAACTACGGATAATACCGTGAGACGTTCTCCACCATATTTCTTTAAACATTGGCATGGACAATCTGCATTATGATTGTTAGCTTACTATAATGACATCATTTAGGTGCTTTTACTAGTTGTATTTGTAGGGTGAAACTATGAGCATCACCGATGGCACAACGTTCGGCCCCGTAAGTGATTTCTATTTTTTGATTACTTGTTTAAGTTTTATTTTAATCATCAACAAGATTTTGAGTTTTTGCAGCCCTCAGCAATGGCGACCACAAAGTCGAAGACATCTTTGAAGATGGCTGAAGAAGAGCAGAAAGTTTAACTTTTTTAATTTCAAGAATTCAAGGGGAAATAATTTCAATTGAACCTTATGAAATATAAACTCTAACTTTATGAGAGCTTAGCGCTTTTGCCGAAGAAAACAGTCAAGGATAGCGAGCAGAAGAAGGGAAATGAGAAGATGGAGATAGAAGAAAAGTCGATTTAGCACGACGACTTCCTTGCATGCTCCAAGAAAGACAAGATTCCTGTTTGTTAATCAGTTATTTATTTTTAATTTTAATTATTTAATCTCAAAATTTTTTAACTGTATATTAAATATATTACAGTACTATACTTCGGATACGTATGATGTATGTAGTTTACTTTATAATTTCTTTCAGCGGCTAGACAACACACAAACGTAATGATTGAATTCCTCTCGCATTCTGTGTCTGTCGTCTTTCTCCCCTCCTTTTCCCTTATCTCCGCATCCCCCTTTGACTGTCATAGGACATTCCCAATTATGCGGATGAGAAAGCAATGGCGACTTTCAAAATGTGACATATCGTCTGAGGTGGACAACGTATGAAACCAAATCGAAAAGCCATGTTATAATAACTACATACACTCAGTCATCTTCTAAATAATTATTTTACGCTGTCTTAGTTTCCGGTTTTGTAAATGCACATTGTGGTTAAAGATACCAACAGCCATTCTCTTTCCATTCTCTTGTCTTCCTCGCACTCTGTCTCTACGTACACACGTATTAGCTTCGTGTCAATTAATTCATCATTTAGCAAGGCAGGAAGGTTGCTCCCCTCCCCTCTCCCGGTTGAGGAAACGAGAGGTTTGCGCAAAGTCATTCGAAAATCATTTCTAACATAAGCGTCCGTCAAACAAGCAATTATGAACTTTAGCAACAAAGAGACAAAATTGAAGAAGCTCTATTACATGCGCTCATAAATGCCTCTCTATTGAGCCTGGAAGAAGTTTGGAAAACAACGTATTCTATTCTCTAAAAGAACGAGAGCTGAACCATTTGAAGGAATACTCATAATGCGAGAGGCGGTGAAGATGAATCATTGACTTGGGAGGTTTGGCAATTGGAAAAGGAAAGGTAGATTCCCTCACATTCGCTTTCTCTCGGACGCCTTTTTCCTCTACCTTCTCTCAACCTATATTTTGGCAATCTGCCAATACTGGGGCTACTTAGACTTTAAAAGTGACTATTTTCAAATTCTACTTGAGCATCATTAGAAAAGAATATCGTTTATGAAATTTTTTCCTTATAAATACTGCTTTATTGTGCACGAAAATGTACGCCATCGCTGAAAGTCTCACCGAAAGAAAAAAAAATTTTGGACCCATTATATTCGTTTCTCCTCGTTTAAAAACACTAAGTCTGCCGTGAAGGTGAAGACATGAACAGCGTTTGCTCTGAATTTCCACGGACAAATGTAATTTTTAATGACTCAGAAGGGAGAGAGCGAGAAGAACGCAGAGACAGGGAGTAGGGGAGAAAAGTTGATCATTGTTTCCAATGAAACACGCTTGAGAAAAGATAACAATAGTAAGCAAAATTTTGAGATTTTTTTTCTTTGAGGTGAACAAATTAAATCCGAATCAAATGCCCGTTGCCATACACCAGATATGTATTTCCGCAGAGGTGTGCTAAACACAATTCACTTGGCGCGGAAATAAATTTGTCTTACCATTGATTAAATTTCTAGGACAACACCGATTTCGTAAAGCGAAACAATCGTAAGCAAGTAAAAAAAAATAGTTATCCCTAATAGTTACAGCAACAAGATATCAACAGAATAGCCTCCAATACTCCTATATTGTTACGCGCAGTGAGCAATCTACCGGTTACGAAAAAAGAGCGATATGCGGAATTTAACTTTGTAAATGATACCATGTATCATAATTTGCAAGATTTTTTTAATGAAAAAATATATGTAAACGAAGACAGAAAGGAGAAAACAATTTTCGCGCAGGCATGTAACCAACTGTGATTGTGGTTTAAAAAATGAAATAAAAATATTAGAAAAGTGATGTAAGTAAATGGTTATTGTTTCAATTAAACCGCTTATTGTTTCAATTAAATGGGTTATTGTTTCAATTAAACCAATTCATAACTAACAATCAGCAACATGGAATCATTTGCCACAACAAAGAAAGGATTTAATATGTTACCTAACGGTTATAAATGTTAAAGCGACGGAGAAAAATGAGCTCACAGGGCGAAGAAGAAAAAAATTGCCAGTGCTTATTCTTGCTTTTTTCAGATGAAACCCGTCGTGAATTATAAGCTATTGATCTGAATTACTACTGACAAAACTATTATTGTAAATAACTTTTTAAATTTCTTATTCTCCTTTTAATATATGGATACCTATTATGTTATTTAAATATATTATTGCCTACGAGTCAACTAAACCAGCAAATTACTTGAGCTTCCTCTTGAAATTATACGAGACAGCGCGAGGAAAAGTACCGGTTCGCTCGATCGATCGATTACAAGAAAGATAAATAGAGAAAAAAGAAAAGCAATAGACGAAAAAAAAATTGAGCAAAAACACGTTTTTCTCACTTAATTGTTTTGATTGAGGTTTTATTGCTTTCAGCAAAGGAATGCATTTAGGGGATCTAATCGGAGAACTGCGAAAAAATTTCCCTGCGCTTATTCTCGCTTAATGGTAAAACTCGTCAGAATGGTGTTTATGGGCAGCTTGCATGAATTCCTAGTGCGAAATATTATATTAATTAAATTATTTTTTATTATTTTTTTATATGCAATACAACCGAATTAATTGGGTGGGGTCTCGGTATAATGTGAGCTTTTGCGAATGAAAGCAGCGGGTTTGTCTAGATGAATTTCCAAGAAACACAATCGAATTAAAAAGAATAAAGCAATAAATGTGTCAACGGGCGGGGTGGCCCAGTGGCAAGTGGCGCCGCTCTTTATTCGCTCCCTTGTCAAAAATGACAAGTTCGCCCCCTGCCCCGACCCGTCCTCAATTCCTATCATCGACGCTGCTCCCGGAGAAACCGCTTGGCTGGCCGGGATAAGATATGCCTAATCTTCGTCGGCCACTTCGACGAACCCGCCGGTGCCCATCGATCGCCCAATTCCATGTGATAGATCCCCCGTGTATTCTATCAACACATTGGCCCGATACGCGCAAATAAAGTTTTTAAATGTGTCAACGAATTGTCGGCAAAGATAACCGCTTTAAAGGAGGAGAAGGCGTCCATGAGGGCGATGAGATTTGAATGAATACAAAACGAATTTTGAACTGCTACTGATGATCAAAGATCATGCGAGTTAAAATGAGAAAAAAAAACAAAATCACCCAATTCATAAACAACGATGAGCAATACCAAATCGATATTTACAACGACAATAACATGAAAGAAGAATTGAATATAGCTCTTCACGCTTATAAATGTGGTGAAAGCTGCGCAATTTTCAGTTGATCTGTAGGAGAGAAAAAAAACCTCTGTTCCTTGTGCATTTTTCCCGATGAATGAAGAGCATGGACAGCTTTCGCTTTAAGTTACTGACAAATATAATAAATTAAATAATTTTTTGACTACTTTTTAATATGCTAATATTATTCCATCGAAGACGTTCGAAGAATCCGCCTTACATGAGAAGGCACTCGCAATTATACGAGCAGGTGCGAGAAAAAGCACCGGGTTAGTCGATCGATCAGTGCCCCATGAAATAAAAATGGAAGACAAAAAAGGAGCCACGCAAGGAACCACTCATCAAAAAGCCAATTAAATAGATAACTTCAATTACGCGCATTGAATACTATTTCAAATTTTGTCTCACATTGTGTCTTTCTCTCTCTTTCTCTCCCTTTCTCTCTCTCTCTCTTTGAGATATTTCTTCTTTGAGGTGAACTTGGAAATCCTAATCAATTGCCGTTCGTATTCAGCAGATACCAATGTATATTGGTAGACAGGTGGGAAATACCGTCCCCCGGACTAGCCAGAAAAAGAAAAGAAAGAGAGAGAGAGAGAGAGAGAGAGAGAGAGAGAGCGGGAACATGGAGAGAGCGAAAGAGAAGATGTGGGAAAATCCACCGACAAGGAAATTGAAATTTTCACTAACCAGTCATATAAAACAAGGCTTATTTTAATTTTCAAGCATCCCAGCATGCAAAAAAAAAAAAAACATGCTGATATCGACCTCTTGAATCAAGGATTATCTCAAGATTGAAAGATGGATTGGGCAATCTTGCCATCAAGATCGACCAAATGGAAATCTGTGGTTCTTCAGCTCCACCGACTGGATCGCCTACGAAGCAGTCCATCGACTTGGACCCGGTTGTCCATCCCTTTGTTGGCGAGACCATCTTCCCTTTGAAGGAAAAAAAGGTAAAGTAGCGCATAAGATATAAGAAAAGAAGAGTTTAGGGACTGAATGGAAGTGAAACTTACAGGGATTTTTATACACTTTAAAAAAAATTTGTACACTTAACACTGCTCTTGATAATCAAATTAAACAAAAAAGTGGCAGCAAAAGGTTTGTCACCAAAGGGAATCGAACTCTTGACCTCGAAAACTGTAGGCGAGAGCGCAACCTACTGCGCCGCCATGACCTGGTTTGAGCAGCAAAACCAATGGCTTAAAAAGGTCGAGGATTTCATATGTAAATTTTATTCAAATTTCAAAAATTCATATAAAATCGCAAGGGCGACGGTAGCAGTTTTAAAATAGTCTAAAAAGCATTTTTCGAGGAGGACTACATAAGAAAACTATTCAGATCGCGATTGGCTGGCTTACCGATAAGGGGATCCCTTGTGGGAGAGATCCTCGATCGCCGGTTCAAACCATCACTGATGGCAAGGATGTGAAGAAGAGGAGTCAAGATGCCTCAGAGTGATTAGGAAAGAGAGAAGAAGAGTAGGAGGGATGGTCAAAACCAGGCCGGGCCCTATTTTCAAAATCTCGGCTTAGCTTGTTTGGCGATCCACCAAATTAGCAACGGGCCGGGCCGGGCTCGGCCCGCTTTGATCATCCCTGCTTCCCACACTCCCACCACCTCACCAGATCGCCAAACAAGCTCGCTCCAAAACAAATCAAATATCCCACCATCTTCCCAGGCCATTCAATATCAGCGCTATCATGTCACGGACGCAAAGCGGGTTGACAAACAAAACAAGCGATTGCAAAATGTATCGACCATGGCAGGATTCGAACCTGCAATCTTCTGCTCCGTAGGCAGACGCGTTATCCATTGCGCCACACGGCCATGTTACGATTTCCAAGAATCATTACTTTCAAGTACAAGAAGCGTAACCGGGAAGGTGGGGAAAGCAAAGCGAGTGGAGACTGGTTACCAAGATTCATAACGTTAGCTAAAAGATCCAAGAAGCATTAGGACAACACTTCAGTGACCGATTGTTGAAGAACATCAAGAAAGGATGCATAGAAAGTTAACTAAATCTTAGTTCGGCCTTCTGATTTGGAGCATCAAACGATAAACAACTCAAGGGGGTCGATGGGAGATCAGGCACAACAGTAGAGGGAAATGAAAGAGGAGGGAAGGGTGGCGATCCTCTCATACCTTAGTAGCTCTACCCTTCTCTGTAACTCTCTCCCTCTCTCTCTCTCTCTCGCTTTTCTCTCAATTCTATCTCTCTCGCTCTCTTTCTCTCTTCCCTCTCTCTCTGTCTCTCTCTCGATCTCACGTTCTTTCGTTCAATTTATCCTTCAAGATCCTAAAGTGCGGCCCAGTACTTCTCACCAGCCAGATATCAAATGAGCGCCGCCAAGCTGTTATGTGCAGGCGAAAACACTTGAAAATCATCGCTGCAAAGGGGGGGGGGTTGCTGGATATTGAATTAGTATAAGATCGACTGGCGAGGAGGTTATTGACAGCCCTCACTGGTTCTCGCTTTTCTCTCAAAAATTAATTCGAGCTTTAAATTCTCCAAACTCGTCGGTCTTAATCGCGCACGAGTGAACTCTGTAATTTATATGCAAAAGATTTTATAAGAGATAAATCGAAAGTTTCGAAATAGAGATCAGATAACAGCAGACAGGAACGAGGGATTCGCGCGGACAGATATCGACGAGTGAATTTGAGTTGAGCATCTCAGTTCAACATTGAAGCGGTTGTGTATTGCCATAATAGAGAGGAAGAGGGAGAGAGAGAGAGAAAGAGAGAGAGAGAAGACAGAGAGAGTTGGACAGAGAGAACTAGAGAGAGAGAGAGACATGAAAGGTTCGAGACAATAACGATATGGAAGATATCCATGCGCCGAAAGATGAATGGAGCAGAATGAATTTGTAGGCATGCGAATATGCATTTCGGAAGCAAGTTAGCCTTTGTCTTCATCTTCCAAGTCAATCTTCTCATCTCTCTCTCTCTCACCTTCTTCCCTCTCTCCCCCTCTCTCTCTCTCTCTCTCTCTCTCTTTCTCTTTCTCTCTCTCTCTCTCTCTCTGGAGCGACAAGACAATACGCACAATGACAAGCGCGCCAAAACACATCGCAAAATGAGAGTGCAGGAGAAGGAGAGAGGCCGACAGAGAAAGATGATGACAGGAGAGAGAGAGAGAGAGAGAGAGAGAGTGTGAATACTTCTTCTTTCTCTCTCTCTCTCTGCCATGTCATCGGATAGCCCGTGGCGTCCGAACCGGAATGATGTGCTGGGGAGTACCAATTGTTGCTCTCTCTTTCTGGCCGCCCCCCCCCCCGCTATTCTCTTGACCGAATTATTCGCTGACCGAGACGCACTCATTGATATCGTAGAGAAGCCTACCGCGCTCACCCCCCCCCCCCAAATGGTTCGACCCCCCCCCCCCCCCAAAGAGTCGGTCCCTCAATATCCCCCGTCCTCCAAGTGCCCTTTATGTTCGCTCAATGAGAGCAGAGCCTCCCGGCAATAAATAGCCGATTGCCTACGTGGAGGCAGAATTCGTTAAGGAATAGCAACACGGTTCATCGATTATTTAAATTAAGGACTTTTAAGTAATAATAAATTTACTTTAAAGCAAACTAACAAAGAAAAACAGATTTCGTTTTGTCAACGATTCGAATACGGCAACGAATCAAATTCGAGAGAAAAGTAAATCTCTTTATTGCGAACGCATTTCGCCAAACCGCCATGTCGCTCCATGTCGACTTTTTTTCTTTTCTAAATGGATTTGTCTGTTTAAAAAAATGATGAACAGAGATTAAGCGTTTTCAAATGCGAAAAAAACGAAATTCAAAAATAACAAACAGCAACATGTAATCGTACAATCGCAAGCAAAAAAAGGATTTAATATGTTACCTAACGATTATAAAGTATACATCTTCCATTATTTGCTTTGATCTCTCTCACGTTCTTCTATCTCTACCTCTCCCTTATCTCCCTCTCCCTGTTCTCCCTCTCTCTATTTTCACTTTCCCGTTCTCTCTTTCAATTCTCTGATTGTCATGAAATCACTAAACGAGTGGTGAAGATGGCAGTGGAGCCGCCGAGGAAGTCGGAGAAGAGCGAGGAGAGCAAGAAAAGAAGGGAGGTGCCGATCAGAAGGATGAGGCCGTAGCTTTAGAAGCAGAGACCATGCTTGCAGAACTAAGAGAGAGAGAGAGAGAGAGAGAGAGAGAAGGAGAGACAGAAAGAGAAGGAGACTATCTCCAAACTAGATTTTTTTCACCATTTCAAGTAATTTTTTTAAAGATTGAATTTTGCGCTCACGTGATAAGAGCGATGGAAACAAAAGATGAAAATGGAAAGTGCCTCGGTCTGCACGCTGAAGATGTGTTAAGCTGTCGAATGCCGTCTACCAGGTATTGAAAACTTTGCTTTTACACAATAAAATTTAACTTAATTTTGCACGATATATTTTTTTATTTTATAAACCTAGCCAGTGTAGGATCATCAGGATCATCGACAACCAAGTAGCTTCAAAAATAAATAACACATTTTTGCCGGCCAAATCCACCGGGTCATATAAAAAGTATCGACTATGTGACAAAGATGGTAAAAATTACTTGAAACGTGCCTTCCTATTATTCGAAGAAAAGATTCCTTAACTATTTAATACCTGAAATACAATAAGCAACTCCTCCAACTTAATATATTCTTTTTTCTAATATTTATCGCAAATAAATAAACAAATATGTATATTTACAATTTATTTTTAATTTTGTGATCTTTGCAAGATCACATCTCTCTCTCCCTCTCGCTCTCTCTCACCGCGGGCCGGAAAAGGTCAAGGAAACTTTGTAGTTTTGCGCACCATGACCTGCATGCTTGCAGCAATCAACGGTGACTTTGTTTCTTTCCTCTAATATACTCCCTTCCCATATTTTTTTCCTTTTTCAAACTACTATTGTATGAAAAGTGAAAAATCCATTTAGAAAAAAAAAAGAAATCGAAATGGAGCAACCTGGCGCTTTATAGTAATGCGCTCGCAATATAGAGATTTTCTGTTCATGCGAAGCTGATTCAACCAGTTTCTTTTGTTTATCTGTTTATTACCTGACAGAACGGAATTTGTTTTGCTAATGGTAGGTCTTTTTGAAAATAAATATTTGTATTCTTTAAAAGTGTTTAGCATTAGAGTTCGTCTCTCAAGTCTAGAAGAAGCATTCCATGTGTTATGTATGAAGAAATAAAATTAATAAATTCAAAATTAAGAACAAGCTTATATGCACTTCCTTGTACCGATAATCTTTTTAATCGAGAAGAAAAATAAAACGAAACATTTTTATGCAGGAATGCTTGTGGGAGGAGGGTGGGCCAAGAGGTCTGGTGGAAAAGAAGATGAGCCTGAACGCCCTCTATGCACAGCCGTTGATTAGGGCGTGGTAGTTGTGAGGGACAGAGAGATCAATGGAGTCTCTGTGGTAGTAGATGTGGAACTGGAACAGGTAACTCCCTTCTGTCATTTAACGTTGGAATTAATGTGTTACCATTGATAATTGTGTTATTCAAGAAGATTCAAATATTTTTTGCACCTTAAAGTCCTACAACAACGATGGCTTGTAAAAGGCTACGCTGTTACGGTAGAGAAATTTCACACATTTCCAGAATTTATTTTTTATTTTTTGCTATTTTTTCATATATCAATTAATGATGCGACATAAATAAATGAGAAGGAAATAGAAAACACTCCACATTCCAGTGCTTTTCATCAACACACTGGAGAGATAAGCGAATAGACAGTTAAACAATTAATTATAACTAGTTCTGCCGGCAGCTGTAAAACATCAATCAAAACTTTGAAGAATAAAAAAAAAAGTGTTCTTTGCACAATTCTTTGTCGTCTATTGCTTTTATCTCCTATTTGCATTTCTTGAAATGCATTTTTAATCATGTTTGATAGACGAATATGCTGGCCAGGACTGCGCATTTACATTTTTAACTCTTGGGGTGCTATCTTTAATTCTTTTTGCGTCTTGTTTCAAATGTACTATTCAATATTGCTGATAGTTGCATTAATGATTAGGTTGTTTTTTTCGACTTCTTTTAAATTGATTTAAATTGACCTATAATCATCAGCCGGAGTGTAAATCTCGTTTTGTTTCAATTCGACTCTCGTCGCCCTCAGGAATGTTTCAAAAAGTGAGCGGTCAATTCATCCATCACTCAGATCTACATTAATTGATCTGTCTCCATGTCAATAAAATGTCGCTCTCGCTTCTAGTCTTTTCATCCTCTCTTGCTGAATTCTCTTTCTCTCTCTCTATCTCTTATCTCCTCTTCCTCTGAGTATCCTTGCGCAAACTCATATGAAGATGACAGATTCGTCTTGTCTCTCACTCTCTCTGGCTCTCTCTCCGCCTATCATGCTCTCTCAGTCTGTCTCTGACTCTCTCTCCCTCTCCATTTCTCACTTTTTTCGAGGGTATCAGTATTTTCCCTTGAGTTGTTATTTTCATGACTAATTTATAAATTTAATTTTTTTCAGAAGAATACAATATCCTCACTATACTTCATATGTAATGGCCATTGAATTTAACGTCCAGGAGAAATGCATTAATCTTTTTTAGTTTGTACACAAGTCAAATCAAATACATAAATGCTTTCTGTTTGTTGACAGGTGGTTTGCGCCCGTTACATCGCAATATGTATATTTGATGAGACTTCGTACCCTGAGGGATGTGTCGAAACTGCAGAATAAAAAGCTGTGAAAAGGTGGACAAACTGTGTTGGCATTTGAAGGTTAAAAAAAAGCTACACTTAAAACGGATCCCGTCACTTTTCGCGTGGACGAAAACGAAGACGTATTTACATATTTTGCACAATGTCGAAACGACGATATCATTCAAGGCTCTCCCTTTCAACAAACACACGAATAAAGTATTACTCATAGAAGCTCTACCTGTGTACGTATCACGGCTGAAAATGCCTGATATTATGAGGCCCATAAAAGAAGGAAGCCGTATGTATGTACGTAAGATTGTGAAAGACATGTAACACTTCTCGGCATATAAAAGCTGCTTGAGACGGTTCACATGCAGTACACAATGTCTCATGCCGTACAGATCTTTCTGGATGCTTATCAGAGTTGTTTATCTATCGTTTCCCACCCCCTCCCCATTATATTAATCTTAAACCGTCACGAAATTGGCGAGAATTTCAACTTAAAGGGGCGGCTCATGACGAATAAAAGTCACAGTCCCTCGCTGCTGACTACAGTAACTCTGGGCTTTTGCTCTTGTTCGCCCCCTCCCCAAATGAGGATTCTCTCAGATATGCATCTGCTGGCTGCCGCCATCGCTCTTCTCGCCGCCTCGCAAGCCGCGTCCTTCTCGTGCGGCGCGACTGGCTATGAGAACCGCGTCGTGAGCAACACCATGACGTGCGACTGCTCCTCGCGCATGGCGCAGTTCGACAACTGCTGCCGGTGAGGGTGGTGGCAGATGTGGAAGGAGGGACAATTGCAGCCGACTCATGACTAGATGTGGTCCCGGGTTCGACTGACAGTTCATGACGGGTTCGAACTCCGGTGCATCCATGTCTTTGCCAAGTCGCTCGAGCTTCTCTTCCCCTACACTAAGATCAGCAAAGACATGTGACCAAAGAACAGGAATCACGCCATAAATCTTACTCTATGTTGCACAAAGTGTCTGGCCCAGTAATTGGGCCCCAAAAAATCAGAAGAAAAAGGTCGTTTAATCGCACGACGATTGCTACGACGCGCAGGCGGGCAGGGACAACTGCGAAAATCGCTTCTGCTCGTGTGTGAACCGCGCTGCCTCGGGATCCAGGCCTCCGGAGCGATGCCAAGTTTTCGCGGACGGCTTCTGCGTGTCCGTCCGGCTCCTCGGCGGAGGGCCCTACGAGGATGCAGGAAGGATGAAGAAGCTGGAATAATGAGAAGCGTTTGTTTTCATCAAATCGACACCCTTAACACCACGTACAGCCTCTCACCACCCCTCGCCTGTTCAATTTAAACATTTATTTATGAGGAAACAAATAAAAAAATCAAAAAAAAATCAAGCCTAATGATAATGCTCACAATCTACTGATCGAACTACTCCGCCACCAATCCACCACCCAAACTCCAAAATGCATAGTTATGCGTTTTTTTTCTTCTTAATGTAAAATAAAGTTGAAATAATGCATATAAAAGTCATTTGTTGCTCTTACTGCAATAAAATGAAAGCGGAATGCTAAGTGATTACCTATATGTATATACAAATGTTAATAAAAAAAATTCAATTCGGAAGCAAAATAGGAGTGAGCTTGAGGCAGAGAGGGAACGAAGGAGATTATTCTGATCCTTTGATGGCTTCTACAAGCGGAAAGCTAAGGAGACAGTCGTGAAGGAATGAAGCAGCGAATCGATAGGCATGAGAAAATGCATTCAGTCCCTGACAAGGAAAGAGAGAAATAGAGAGAGAGAGATTGAGAGAGCGAGAAAGAGAGAGAGAGAGAGAGAGAGGAGAGAAAGAGAGAGAAAGAAAAAGAGGGGAGAGAGTGTGTGTGAGAGATAGAGAGAATGAGAAGAGAGAAGACTGGCAACATGTAGCAATTTCTTTATTCCATAATGCAAACCATTGGTCCAGACGATTATAAAGCCTCTAGATTTTCAAAAAAATACAAAAAGTAATTTAACACAATGAAGTCGGCAACTCGTTCACCAATTAAAGAAACTGACTCCTGGAATATATAGCGATGCAACGTCCGCAATCCACCGGGTCAACAAATCAGCTTCCATATAATTAATTTGACATAATTTGTTTATGTACGTAAATAAACTAAGCATTGCAATGCCTGATCATATTCGGGAAGTGTTATTCAAAATAATTCATATGGTGCAAACATTAATAATTTTTTCGAAAAGAACGAAAAATTAACAGCCAATAATTGTTTTTTTAAATGGAGAACATACGAAATGCAAGAGCAAACGACTAATCGAATATTTGTATAATTATGCAAGCTAGCGCCAGGAAAAGCACAGGGTTCGCCAATCGCTCGCTTTCAGGAAAAAAGAGAAGAAAAATGAATTGCGAAAAGAACACGGCTTCAACTGTAGAATTTCGCTTCAAGTTCGACTGTATTGCCAAAAAGTTCGAACTGCAACTGATCGACAAGAGATCAAGCGACTTCAAATGAGAAAAAAACACGTAATTCATAAAATAACGGCCAGCGAGATGGAATCGTATGTTTGCAACAACAACAACAAAAAAGAATTCGATATAGAATCGAACGATTATGGATGTTAAAGCGGTGGAAGCGGTAGTATTTTAATTGAGCTCTCCGTGCAAAATCGTAGATTTCCGCGCAAAAAAATATGCCCGCCCTATTCTTACTTCCTCAGATCTAACTCGTCCTGCTGCTGATTGTGAGGCCATGCACAACTTTTGCGCTGAATTACTACTAACAAATGTTATTCTAAATGATTCTTTGAATACTAATTGTTTTTATTAAATTACTGTATTTGTGTACGATTTCAGAGAAGTAGCGAATGGCATGAGAATCCGCTGGCAATTATTCGAGCGAGCGCGAAGAATAGCAACGGGGGTTCGTCGGTCCATCACTTCCAGGAAATACAAAAAAAAAGAAGAAATAAAAAGGAATTGCGCAAATATCACGGTATCAACTGTAGAATTTCGCATCAAATTCGATTGTATTGCCTAAAAGTTCGAACTATTGCCAATGATTAAATATTAGAACTATTGCTGATGAACAGAGATCAAGGGATTTCAAATGAGAAAAAAAAAGAAATTCAAAAATAACAAGCAGCAACATGGAATCGAACAATTCCAAAAAAAACAGGATTAAATATGGTACCCCAACGATTATAAATGTTAAAAAAACGGAGAGACATTTCAAATGAGCTAAACGAGCGAAGAAGAAAAGAAATGTGCCCATGCTTATTCTTGCTTTTTCAGATGAAACCCGTCCTGATGGCGAGGGCATGGAATTAACAGCTATTGATCTGAATGACTACTGACTAAACTACTATTGTAAATAATTTTTTAAATTCCTACTTCTTTCTTGAAATATTTTTATGGCTATAATATTATTTAAATATATCATTTTCTACCAGGGGGCAAAAAGTCAGCGAATTACATGATCGGCCACTCGCAATTATACGAGCCAGCGCGAGGAAAAGCACCGGGTTCGCTCGATCGATCGCTTCCAAGAAACATAAATAGTGAAAAAAGAAAAGCAATTGACAATACAAAGAATTGAGCGATGAACACGTTTTTTAGGGTTAAATTTGATAATTGAGGTTTTATTGCTTTCGCAAAAGTGGAGTGGAGAGAGAGAGTGGGAGAGATATGTGATGTCAAGGAGGTGACGGGCATGGAGGAAGATGCCTCAGAGCGATTAGAAATGTTCTATTTTTTAAAGAATGTTTTCTTCAAATAACAAGGAAAATAATTTGTTCACTGTCACATTTCATACTGTTTATATGACAAGGTAGTCCTGACTGGAAAAAATGAAACAATTAAAAGGCGATAACTTTTACCGACAGAAATCTAATGAGTCAGGCGAAAACGAATGAAACAGCGAATCGTTGGGCATGGTTGTGAGAAAATGTATTTAGTGATTCCCTCACAAGAAAAGAGAGAGAAAGAAAAACAGAGAGAGAAGAGAGAGAAACGGTGGCGTTAACATCTTTTTTTTTCTAATCAGATGAAATGTCTATGATTGTTTTGATCGGGACATTGAAGCTCCATCAAGCGAAGAAATTGCATTGAAAAATACCTAAAATACAATTTTTATAGGCAAAAATGGATAACTTCCTTTCAAATCATTAGAAATTAACAATTCTTCTACAGTAGCATTCGCTCATAATAAATAAACTAGAGTACCGCTTAAAATATTTTTATTCTTTCTTAGAGCAATTGTTGATAACGAAGATGCATTTGGATCCCACCGATCCCTCATTGGTACGAACTGTATAAAAGAAGTTTTTTAAAGATTGAATTTCGCGCTCACGAGATTAAGCGATGAAAGAAAAAAGTTGGCAATGGAAAGTACCTCGGTGTGCACGCTGAAGAAGTGCAATACAGTATCTCGGTGGTTTTCTACATGTTTTTCCTTGCAGGAGATTAGGGTGTTCATGCTCCTTTAAGGAATCAAGGAATCGACTCAGAATATGGTCTCATCGAATATACAACAAAGTCACGGGAGCAAACCACATGGTCACCACATACATAGCTATATAATTGATTGATTTGAAATAAGTAATTTACGTACGTACGTATATAAGCTGATCTCCGCTATGTCTAAAGAATTCAGGAAGAGTATTTTTTTTAACTTGATACACTAATCGTATTTACTCGAGAATGCAAGACCATCGCTTCAATAGAGAAAGTAGCATAAAGAGGAGTTTAGTAGACTCCATGTAAACTAGAAGAGAGTGAGCGAATGGAAAGAAGCAGAGAAGCACAATATGCGCTGTCCACTGATTCCTACAGAACACACTTAAGAATTGCTTAAAAAAACATTTTTGGAAAAAAAACTTTTCCTCTGACAAGGTGAATAATGGAAATCCGAATAAAATTGCCGTTCGAAATTACCAGGTATTTATAACAACAGAGAGGTGCGAAACGCGATCCACCAAGTGAAGAACTAGATAATATGAAATTAAAAGCTGATATATGAAGCTGTATTTTAAAAAAAAGGAAATAATTAGCAAGGATATACATTTCATTTTACTACTCTAAACGTTAAGCGAACATTCGATGATTGCTTTTCTTTCTTTCATACAATTAGCGACGATTATCCTCCTGCAATGGATTGAGATGAGAAGAGGACTCATCGAATATATTTCGACGCAAAGAGCGCAAACCACCAGGATTGTGTTACCATTTTATTGATTTGACGTCAGTTATACACTTATTAAGATCAATCTCACATCAGCAATGCATGATCTTATTCGAGAAGAAGATTTTAAAGAGTAGACATACTTGCATATTTACTCGAGAATTTAAACACCGACGCTTTAATATCACCTGAAGATAGGTATATACTTTGAAGTAAAAAATATAAAGTAGCGC